>JAYMSP010002665.1:0-23007 GCA_036897095.1 Plantago elongata
AACGATTTTCGTGCAATGCAATGAGGATCAGAAATGCAAGAACAGTAAGATATGCAGAGTACACTGTCACTTTATCACGTCACAAGTAGTAAAACACTATCATAATTCACTTCCACTTTGGTACACTATCACTTGGAAAATAATATCACTTTCAAAGTACACTGTCACTTGGTCACTAGACTAATACAAATTCACGTCAATAACAATCGGTAATTCCAAGACACCGGTCTTCTATAGTTTACAGTTAGAGGTACACTATCACTTGGAAACAGTAACACTTTTCAGAATACACTATCATTCGGTGTGAATCAGCAATTGGAGCAATAAAATGTCAAGGCTGGACAGGTAGTATCACCTAAGTGCAAGCCATTTATAGTTTAAGACCCTAACTCGGTAAACAAAATTAATAGACAAGACTCGGTACTCAATCAGCAATTGGGGTAATAAAATGTCACTTGATACAGATAAAGTATTCCTAAGTACAGGTTATCTACCACTTATACAGTCAGTCAACTAAATCGGTAACTGAGTCGGAGAGATAAACAGGTACCGGAATGAAATACGAGGAATGAACAATAGCACTTTAACTTTTCCAGGGCCTGATGCCGAAAGCCAGCTATCACTCACCGTTTATCTCTGGTGCTTCAGGAGCTTCCGAAGATCCTGATAACATATAATAATACTATTTAATAACTTAAGTTCCGGATGGTTTGATAATTTCTAACAAGGTTTTTTATTTAATATCTTAGCCTTCTTACTATTCTGTCACTTAATTAAATTATGTCACTTATTTCTGCTAACCGGTAAGATGGTATTTTCCGGCTTTCCAAACTTAGTCAGTATTTTACTTCCAACAGATAATCCAACTACAGACAATAAGTCTGTCCAACAATCCCATCCTCCAACAGTATCCCATAAATAATATTATATTCTTAACTCCTAGTCGACGGCAAGTCGACATTTATTCGATATAACAGTAGAACTTGATTTCTATTACCGGTTAATAATTATCACCAATCAGTAATTAGCAATAATTAACCTTTAATTAATAATTAACACTAATTACCTGATAATTAATTAATACTAATGACATTAATTAATGATAATTAAATATTAATTATGACTAATAGTAATTAGCTAGCAATAATTAACTATGGTATGTTTTGAAATATAATACAATTATTAAATTTTGATATAAATTGAAATACATAACATGAATAAATAGATTTATGTGCGCGATCTGCTCACGATCAGTCGAGCTTTTTATCATAGTGCTCGTTGCTCGCTCAACACTGAGTCGATCTTGACCACGATGAAGCTCGCGTTGACCGATCACAAACTCGAACTGAGCTTTGATCAAGTTTTTTCACGATCATTCGCGAACAGCTTGACTCATTTACACCCCTAGTTGACTCTATAGTAGAGGTTTAGATTTGATTTATAGTTAGTATGATATGATTTATTTTTCTTTATAATTGTTCGTTAAAAGTATTATTTGTGCTATTGACTCTTTATTAATAAAAATTTAGCCTTTCCGAAAAAGAGAATTATCATTAGTGTTTTATCTGTTAATTTGACATGTATATTGTTATTAGTTTAAATTTAGGAAGTTGAACTTAAAGTTATTATTAATGAATCTCATATAAAAATGTCCATCTCATTGGTGATTATGGGCAGTGATATATATATAATTCGATTTTATAACGAACTCCAACTAATATAGAAAATCGATACTATTGAACCTCGGGAAAAGATATAATTTATTCATTTTGCTAATAATTTGATGGTTTCTTTTAGAGCGTGATAATTTTCCGTAACAAATTATATTATGGTCGTAATAATTAATAATGACCTCCAATATGCAGACTGACAAATTTCACGTATTAGATCAAGTTACGCACATAATTTCCAAGTGATTGATTGTAAATCAATTTAAAATGAAAAATGTTCATTCAAATAATCTATTTTGTATATAAAATAGGCTATTTAAAAATACATTTCTCAATTCAGATTGTTTATCATTCAGTCCCAAATATATCAGGGCAACAATGTATAGCGTATAGTGTACACAAGAGTAATGAAAATGAAAGGTGCCTAATTTTACGGCATTGTCTAGTTTGTTTCTTGTGACACTTTGAATCTAATACATTGACACATTGGAGAACACTCCAATGTTGCTAATTTTAGCATTTTGACGTTCATTTAGTGTTCTACTTGGCCCAATTACAGTATAGATTTTAGAATCATGGCTATAATGCTTCATTTTTAATTTTCATACTTGTCTGTCACGTTAATATTATTAACTACGTGTAATAAAATTATGTATCCATCCGATACTACCAATTAAAACGAATTATGTGGAAGTAGAATTTTTGGAAGATTCTAGTACACCAGAATATATATGGTGACTCATCTCATCTGATATTGGTAACACCAAAGACTCTAGGAGTATCTCTCTATTGTTTCAAATGTAGATATATATTGAAATTACATGCCTAATGCATAAATATGGTTAAAAGTTAACTCAAATCGTGTTTGTTTATACTACTACTTTACATTGTTAACGTCTAATGCATTGCTTCTTTAATATACAATTGCTGGTCTAGTAGAGAAAAGCTCTATTTTTATAAAGGATCTTTTAAAAAACTTTTGATAGTTTCATGGGGCTTCTAGTTTCATTCATCTTCTTCATAAATTATATTGAACAAGGGAGCTTCGGTGTATCGAAGCTCCGGTATGGAGCTTGCATGGAAGGAAAATATGAAAATATAAAACATTGAAAATTTTATGTTGTGATTTGAAAGTTTTTGGAGGTTAATTGTAATAAAATGAAATAAGAAATTTGAAAGAAATTGAGAAAAACTTGTTTTCACTCTCATATGACATGATCACAATTTTTCGGTGCAAAATAATATTTTCACTGTCTAAGTTTCGTCGTTTCGTGACTTTTTATGGTCAACACTTATAAACTTTGTTTGAAAATTACTCATTAATAATGTTGGTAAAAATAATTAAAATTCATATTTGTAACTATTTCATTCTGAATTTTCATTAAATATATTTTTTTAATCAATTAAAAGTATAATATGTGAGTAAATTATAAATAAAGTTAAACGACGTTGTTCAAAAAAAGTTAAAATGGACAATTAAACTGTGACAAAAGGAATATTTATTTTACTTAAGTTCAAAATGTTGGGGACGTTGAATACTTAATCATATATAGGACATTTAAAAAGATGTTTAAATGTAAATCGTAGATGCATATATATAAAATAGAAAATGAAGTAAACAAACAATGTAAGTTGCATACTTTCATTGGTCGGCTTCCAAAGCCCTACTTTTTGTCCGTACAGATTTCAAAGCTATTGGTACCACATTATGTTTTAAGTAGTGCTTTTAAGTTAACGTACGTACGCCCCGATTTAGTGAGAGGACAGTTGATTCCTCTTATTACAGTTTGGTACTGTTTTCCTTTTCCCTTTCATTTCAGTCACTGCATACAACTATTTCTTCTTCTTGCATCCGCGTCCACGTCCTCAAATTAAAACTAGTTACATTTGTACTCCCTGATGCTATAACTTCTGAATTTACTCCAATTACTCTGCATCAGTTTGATGAACTTCTCGCACTTGATTCTGTTTGGAGTTTCATTCCCCCTGACCCCCACAACATAAAAGCTTTGCATCTTCATTTAACGACTTGCTACCAAAAAAACAACGACAATCCACTTAACTTCATGTAAAAACTGGTTATGTTTCCAGGTAAAGATCAGGAAGTCCATTACTAGTAATTTCATTATGAATTTATAATGGTTAGAAACATGACAACATCTTGATGATTTAAGTATAGCACATTATGCAGATAATATTTTCTATCAAGTCAAGACATGATGTCCAATTCTCCATCATTTTCTGAATGGTCACTTACATACTGACAGATGATCAAGACAAGAACTATGAATATTCTGTGCAGCAGAAAGAGGTACTGAACAAGTTACAACGTAAAACAAGAAGAAAGACAACTGTTCTGGTCTTCAATATTATACAATAACCTGGATGCATATTTGACATTAACAACGCAGAATAAGTCGTTATGTCAAACAATTTATGCAAAGGTCTCTTCGTTCAGAGGAATGAAACAAAAGTAATATGAGGTCCTGCAAGTGTTCGCAAAATGATATGTATTATGTAACCTGTTTTGGCTCTTAAACTCATAAAAACTTGTTAAACAAACATCTGTGGATAGTGGATTCTAACCTCCTAAGCATATACACAGAATATCACGTATTGTATGATTTGCAAAGCGTATAGACAGAAAACAGCTCATTGACAGAAAGGATCCACTAACATAATAATGAGTCAATGGAACTGTCCATGTACTGATAGATGATCATCAATGCAGGAAATGGATAAAGATTGTTCAGCTATATCACTTGAAGACGATAGATAAGGATTCCATAAGGTGAGGAGATCCCGTTTTCTGGCCTTCAAGAAAGGTATCAAACGCAACAGGAGTCAATTCAGGAGATAAAATAATAGCCTAAGTTTGGCACTTTTCGAGATACTTCATGTTAAGTGGTAAATATCAATGTCTCCACAATTTTAATATGGTGTCAAAATATATCATCCACAAAAGATCATGCAATAGTTGCCAATAAAACATGCAAGTACTTTATGTATGGTGTGGATTAATTGGATAATCATCACCTCGTAATGTATGTTACAAAACGTATCTGTCACGGCAGGATTTGAATGATCTATCTACGGTTATTGAAGCTGTTGATAAGAACGAATCCTTTCGTAATCTTCTTGATTTCTTTATTTTAATATTGTTGTATAACAAAATGACTAACAGATCCCTATTGACCAGTTCTGTGTATGGGCATGGAATATTGAGTACATGAAACAAGTACATAACATAGACATGCATGGTTTGGTATTGACATCAGTAGTATATCTGTTTCTATATTCAGAAGAAATTTACTTATGAGACTACTGACAGGCTGTCATAAGCTTGCATAACAAAATGTGTCCTCAAAGATGTGTCGAGTTTCTCAATGCAAGGTTGTGAACAAATGACCAGATATGTGAAATTGTGTAAGAGATATCATATCGAGAAAAGAAATCACAAAGGGTTGTAAGATCGCATATTCAGACTAATCTCATTCTGAGATTTGTTCTCCCTGTTTCAAGCCAGAGAAAAAGGGAGTGGGTTCCAGTTTAAGCCCATCAGTGCAGCTCTCTCAGTGCATGTTTGCAGCAGTTTTCCTGACACTGCTAACTGCTTAATGGTTATATGTAGCAGAAGTAGAACAGAAGTGTTTACATGAACATAAACCGATTTCTGATATCAACAAGCTTAAAAGTGAATAGAAAGTTTTCCAGAAATGATAATCAAAATCACTTTAGATTATCAGAAGTCATTTGAGTGCATTTCTGCAACAGTTTTCCAAACATTGGTAACTGCTTGATGGTCATATGTTTACGTGCACAAAACCAGTTCCGGATATCAACAGGCTCAAAAGCAGATAGCAACTTTTCCAGAACTGATTTTCTAAATCACTTATTTTCGTACTTTAAGATAATCAGAAGTCATTGAAACATGGTCATGCATGAATCTGTTATCGACACACAATTCATTTGGATAAAAATCTTACTAGTGCTTCTTGATATACTTAACATTTTCCTTTTGCATGTATGAAAGTAAAAAATAAACTCAAGTTTCGCTATCAAGCAAAGCGGCTAAGGTAGGTAAACTGGGGAAGTTTTGTGTTGTTATGTGATTTAATAGTAATAATGTTTCACTATTTCATCACCATGATGACAATTTGGGACCCAAGTAGACTGCTATGTTAAGCCCTGTATGATACAAAAGGACATAATCTTGAAAGGGACAACAAATATTTTTAAGAACCAGTTTTTAAAATTGGCCTGAGGTTGTCGTGTAATGTCCAAGAAAATTTCAAGAAGGTAAGAGGAATTTAGAGGAAACTTCACTATAGTATATAATGAACAATAGAGTAGTCTTTCCTCTGTATTGTTTATTGATTCATGTCAACATCTGATAGGAAAATTATGTAGTATAAATTTAGGCTCACTAGCACAGTTTAATTCCCCCTCTCCTCCGATCTGCAACACATCATATATACGAAGATGATGCAGTCAGAGTTGCTTCTTCCCTCTTGGCCTGCCTTCAACTTTGCAACCTCAACCCTTGATCAGAACATGCCTTATAATCAAGAAACCATGATCTTTTCGGAGTATAACGACTTTGATTTCCCCAGTTCATACACCTCTCCCAACAATTCGTCAAACTCGTCTGCCCCTATCATGCTTGCTGATGTGCTCGTTGACCTTGAAAACTTTGGTGACGAAATCCAGGCCGATTCAGGTATGGAGATGGATTTTGAGACTATTATTCCTAGCGGAGAAATTGATGATTTTTGTCAATGGATAAATGAAAATTGTAGTGAAGGGAATTCTTCGTCTCCAGTAACCGTGGATGGCGATGATTTATGGAGTCCATGTTTTTCTTTGGACTCTAGCCAGAACTCGGTACAGCTTCCTATGGACATGGCAGTAGTTTTGCCAGGGGATGATATGGTGTTGGATGGCTACTCAAGTCTCCTTCACCTTCTAAGGGCTTACGGAGAGGCTGTGGAGAACGGTGAGAAGGAACTTGCGGGTGTAATTGCTGAGTCGGTGAAAGAGAAAAGCAGTCCGATAGGCAACACGATAGAACGTGTTGCTTACAACCTGTTCCAGTCCCGAGAGGATCAGGGTGAATACTTGAGGCAAGAGTCGATCAAGAACTATTACGCAGCGTTCAAGGTATTTTACCAAAGCATCCCAAATGGTAGGTTTGCTCACTTTGCTGCTAATTCAGCTATTCTGGAAAATGTGCCTGATGACATGGAGATAGTACATTTAATTGACTTTGATATGGGAGAAGCCATTCAGTTGCCTCAGGTGATTGAGGCCTTGGGCCGGAAACACAAGGCATTGAGGCTCACATCGATAAAAACGGAAGAGGAATCTGCCTCCTCTTGCTGGGACTTTGAGAGGACTAAAGAGCGGCTTCAGAATCATGCAAGCCAGTACGGTGTAAAACTGGTAATTGAAGAAAAGGATATTGCAGTTGTTGTTCATGATCTTATGAGAATGAAGAGCACAGGAATGAATCATGAATGGTTAGTGTTCAATTGCATGGTGGGACTTCCACATATGGGCGGACAAAGGCCAAGGAGTCATGTAACCGAGTTTGTGAAGGTTGCGAAAGAGTTCTTGGTTGATTTACCAGGAATGCTGATTCTTGGTGATGGAGAAGTAGTAGAGAGCCTGAGAAGAAATTTGGCTTATTCTCCGCCTTTTGAAAAGGTTTTGAGGCACTATCAAGCGATTTTTGAATCATTGGAAATGAACTTCCCTGGTTATCTTGTGGAAGCCAGAACCGCATTGGAAAGTCTGTTTCTAGCACCATTCATGTGCCCTGTTGCTTGGTCAAAGCAAACAACAGACGTTCGACTACAAACAGGATTGGAGGGACGGAAATTCAGCCAAGGTAGCTTGGCAGAAGCTAGACATTTGGTGAACGAGAGGGAGGATTCGTACAAAGTACAGATCGAAGGGGATAGCGAACACGAGATGGTGTTGTTGTGGAAGGAGACACCACTAGTAAGAGTTTCTGTTTGGATGTTATGAAAACATCTGAAAAACCTGCAGTGGTTAGGCTATTGTGTGGAGATATTGGTATATATATATGGTGGAGTATTGTAGAGTACTGTATAGGTATTGATAAACTGTATTCATAGGATTGGTTATCTAAGATAAAGAATGCAATAATATGAAATGATTCATATATTGAGAGCCTGAGGCCAAATTCATGAGAAAGATTATCAAAAGAACTGTGCTCAATTAGTGCAGATGTGTGCTCAAAAGAACTGTGCTCAATTAGACCTTGGTAATGATTCAAAGGAAAAAATAGGATGTTTATAAGGAGGGGCGGATACAGTATTTTCAAAAGGGTCGTGCTCAATGTATTGGAAGTTGTGCTGTATGCTCATAGGGTGCCATTGGGCTTCATGGCACAGTCCTTAGTTGACGTGTTGGGACTTGAGATGACTGTTTGGCTTTACCATTATTTTCGTAATGAACTTGATATTTATTGTGTTTAGTTGTAGCCGATGGACCTTACCTGAATAAATAATCTAACAGGCTAACATGAACCTAATATAAAGGCTTTATTTCATATACCCCAATTAAATAGTCTCCCACAAATAGATACATCGTAAATCAACAATTACTATATGAACTAATTAAATTATGTATAATTATATATAAGTTTAAATTATTTAAAAAAGACCAAACACATCCTTATATTTCAAATTAAACATTTGACCTAACTTGTACAATGTTCACATTTACCGCAAATATACATTTTATTTTATAAATTTATATTATTTACTCCATATTTATATTACGATTATCTACAAAAATCGAACATTCATTAACAAAATAAATATAGGAGAATTAATATTATACTTTTATAATTCTACAAGGAAAGTATACTGCCTAAATAATTTTTTTAATGTTTTAATATGTTTTTGCACAATTTATTTTTATTTTTTACTTGATTTCTACCATGAATATCGGAATATGAACTCTCAAGAAAGTTCATCAGTTAATATGTCCTTTCATCAATTGAACAATTTGATTTGTTATAACAATATTCAAAGAATAAAATACAAATGAATTTAGTCATTTTATATGAAATGAAAGAACATAAATTTGTCAAAAATGAATTTGAAATATATTAAATAATATTTTAATTTTAAATATACTTGGATATGGTATATGATTTGAAAATTTCAAGAAATAAAATTTAAGAAAATCAAACATTAAAAGTTGTAAGAAGTCAATATAATTTTATCCGAAGAAAATAGAAAAATTAAAAGATATTAATTAAATATAAAAGATCTTAGTTGAATTAGAGAAAGTAAGAGTGATAATTTACAAAATGAAAAATAAGGTCATGTTTGGAAGAGACACTTTGGTCAACTTAAAATTAAAAAAATGAATCTATATGTAAAAGCTGAACTAAGATACACCTTAATGTTAAGCAATTTAAAAGGGGTGCTAGATGAAATTCACCAAAATATTAATCATGCCCCCGGATCCTGGACCTATTTGGACTTGAAACCGAAACTTATGAAGGGTTCTCAGATGTATCCGGACTCACACTCATTTAGCCCTGAACGAGAACCTAAGCACATTGGTTAAGGTAGAGTATATGTATTATTTTAAAGAGGTGATGCATGGATCTAAACCTATAATAATAGATAAAAAGGAATGAGTAGGGCCTCTTCACCTACACATTAAGAACAATATCGATGATGTAATATGCTAGTTCGTCATATACCTCCATCTACCCGATCACCCTACGAGTTCCAATGAGCATTTGTTCTCTTTAAAATACTCAATATATAGGTGCAAGGTGTCTCTATATCTTGTACTTCCAACGAATCAAAATGAACATCATCACAATTCTTCGGAAAATCAATAAATTCATGAATATAAATCGAAATTTAAATTCAGTCTGATGTTACAAAATTCTTGATCCGTCTGTTGCTTCTGGTGACATCAAAATCATGCGTAACCAGCCTTATTCATCGCCTCACTCCGACAGTAAATAGAGCAATATGCTCCGTCACTGAAATCACAGATTAACAACAAGAGACAATTATAAATTAATTAATTAAAACACACGAATAAATGTATTTAGAATCTCAAACTTGCAAAGATAGATTAACTAACCAGAACATATATGTTGCAAATCCATCATATATCTTTTTCTTGCACTCCGCGCAAGAGGTGAAATCCAGTGAAGCATTCCTTTTATGTTCTTCAAAACAAGGCCCTAGCGCAAATTCCACATTCTTGGTTGTCGTAGATTCCGACGAGCCTTTGGGGAGCTGAACGTTGGCAATGTTTGGTGGATTCTCCAGAGAAGTTGTTGATCTATCTTCATGAGAACGCTTCTTCAAACTCATTGTCCTAATTGATGATGACTACTTAACAAGGTGATTGGTAGGTAACAAACTGTATGGCATTGGAAGAGATATTTATATTACTATTGGAGAATAGATTTTTTTGGACATTTTATTAAGTGTGGAAATTATGATTACTCACTTTCCTTCCTTTTTTATTTTCTTTATGGGAAGAAAGTGTGAGCAATTTTTTTAATTAGGTCAAGATTATGTAATCATATATTTGGATATGCATTAAGTGTGGAAATTATGATTTTTTTTTCAATTTCAATTTTATTTATGGGAATAAATTGGGAGTGTGTGTGTGTGTGTTATTTTTTTGGTCAAGATTTTATAATCATAATTTGTAACGACCTAAACATTTGTTAGTTCAATGTTACGCACTTTAATACGAATTAGAGCATCAAAGCGTAGTTTGCATACGTTGAATTGTTAACCCAAGCTTATTATCCTCAATTCAGGCCAATTTTCATTGCCAGCTCATTTTCTAATCAATTTACAAAGCTCAAGGGTAAAATATGAAAAATGTACTTTAGTAATTGTCATCTACAATTAAAGTACTTTAATATGGTCACGTCCAATGAAAATAGTTTAACTTGATTGTTTGTTCAAATAAAGTATTTTCTTCAATTTTCAGACTAGATTCGACGAGTGAGTGTCACTCTCCGGTTAATAATTTTTTTAATACTTATTAATTAGATAAACAATTAAAAAAATGAAAAATCGAGAAAAATACGAATTTTGTTTTAAAATTTTGAAAAATAGTAGATAACATCATAAAAATTAAAATTTTATATATTTAAAAATAGTAAAAGACTTTGAAAATATATCGAAAATTTAAAGATCAAAAGTAAAAGATATCGAAAATTTGTGAAAGAATTCGAAAAAATATACACCTATTTCACTGTTAGTAGTCGATATATTTTACTATTTTTCTTCTAACTTAAAAACTATTGAGCTTTTTCAAAGTTTTTTACTACTTATTTAAATTTAAAAAAATCAAATTTTTATGATGTTTCAACAAATCAAATTTTTATGATGTTTCAACTATTTTTTCAACGTATTTTTCTTGATTTTTTATTTTTTTATAATTTTTTATCTAATTAAAAAGTATTTAAAAATTACTGACGAAGATTGACACACACTCTCCGAATCTGGTCTAAAATTGAAAAATGTACTTTATTTGGACAAACGGTTAAGTTATAATAATTTCATTGGACATGACCATATTAAATTACCTTAATTGTACATGACAATTAATAAAGTACCATTTTCGTAATTTATCCATTAATAAATAGTGTCATTAAACATAATAAACTAGGGGCTGATTGGCCAAGCATTTAAATACTCTCATTTGACTCGATAAACAATGATTTGGCCTAAAATACACTATAAATAACCCCATTTCAATTCCATTCCACACACAATTTCACCAAAATTTCCACTATGTCATGCTAATCAACCTAGTTTTTATTCTTCCAGCCGTTTGAGAATCAGAAAAGCCTTTCATCTCATTAACAAACTCACGTATTCCCTCAAATTTCATGTGTGCTACTCATTGTCAGAAAGTTCAAGAAAGATTTGATTAACTCCTCTCTTTCTTGTGATCATTTGAGGACCTGGGGCTCCGGTTCGCGGTGACTTTGTTCGTGATACTCATTGGATTTCTCGTAGTTGTTTCAAAGGCGATGAGCTAGAGCTATCTAGAACGGAAAGTGGTGTTTCGAATCTGTGATCATGACCTACATCCATTAATCATTATATAATTTTCACTTAAAGTATGCACTGAACATTGAATTTAGTATGATTTACACAAGGCATATGCACGTTTATGCTTCCGCATTTTCACGAATTACGTTTAAGGATTTCATAACATGGACGGTTGATGAATTTTGTGTGGTTCACGTTTTAAGTTATATTAAAGTTGCAATCATTATTTTTATTGTTTCACGTTATAGCATAATTCATAATTTTCATAGTTCGTCTTTTAGGACGTTACAATTGTAGTCAAGAGTCAAGACTTAAATAAGAGATGAGTCTCGAGTTTTCATGTGTTGAAATAAGTACCAGCAGTGTTTGTTTAGATAGAAGAAGATGTACCTGCATCTGTTGGTTCATACAGCATTATAATAATATAGCTGCTTTAGAATGGAGGGAGTATATGATATAGACACCGATCACAAATCAAATCTCAAATTCAAATTTGCAAAAGAAGTCTGCTCTGATCACAAAACATCCATACATAGTTGATGAACTAGGAGAAAACAACATCATATGCAAGAGAAATCTGCTCTGAATGATCATAAAACATGGCAGATTGAGTTTATGAACTACCTGGAAATACAAGTGGTAAATAAGTAGAGCGAAGATACATGAACATATGATTAGAGTTCAACCTAATCATGAACAATTGAATGGATCAAAATGGAAGCCTCGTCACTTGCTGGAGCCGAATCATCTGCACTTTCGATAAAATCACCGCAAATCAATTCGACTTTTAATTAGCAACGAGCTCCATCCAGAGATAAAAATATACTAAAGAGATTTTTCTATAAACTGAATTTATAAGTAAGTTATAAACCCTATAACTCATAATAAATAATATTATTTAGGTTTACAATTTACTCATATAATCTAATCTAATAACTGACCTAAAAAAGAGATACTTCTTGTAGTTCTAATCAAGTTCACTCATTTTCATTTGATTTTTATTGACTTTTCTAAAGAATTGTTATTGATTTATTTGCCTTGCTGTCTCATACCTTCCTCTAATTGTTACTTAGATTAAAAAATGATAAGATAGTCATATAGGGGTTCAATCAATAATAAAGTAATAAATAAACTGATAAGATAATTGATAGCTGATATATATAAATCGAAAATTACCGGAGATAGGAGCTTGATTATGATCATCTGGAGGTTGCTGATTTTCATCATCACCACCATGAGTATGAGTACCATTAGGATGCAAAATCCCAGAAATCAAGTTGTTGAAAATTCCTCCATTATCATCACTTTTCTTCTTCTCTTCAACATCAACCAAACTAGCATGAGCATCACCCTCATCTGGTTTAGCTCTAGGACTCACCAAATTACCCAGCAAACCACTCAAAATCCCACCTTCCTTTTCACCTTCTTCTTCAACCACAACTTGTATCTTCTCACTCACTTCCACTCCATTCTCTTCTTCCTTATTCTCCCTAGACAAACCAAATGCAGAAATCAAGTTGCTCATCACTCCACCATTTGAACACTGGTCTGTTTTCTCACTTTCTTTTTCCGCAACTCTCTGTTTCTTTGATGCTACAAACTCCTCCTCCTGCTCCTCATTAGAGAACACCAGGTCCTTGATCTCAGTTACACCATCATCCATAACTGCTAGTTCACACAAATCAAGATACTAGCTTTTTCTTTATCAGTTTGCTAACTTTGAGCTGCTTTGGTTTACTAGCAGAGGATATCTGGATATATATATATAAGTAGTATGTAGGACTATGATGTGTATAGTAGTAGTAAAGGATAAGGACAGATGCCAATGAAATGCGCATGGACACGTGATTGTCTCTTGGTTTCCTGTTTGGTCGGTCACTTGGGCTTTGAGCAATGTATTGCTCAAGATTATTGTCTTTTCTTTTCCATTTTTTATCTTACAAAATATTTTGACCAATGTTTTGCTCAAGAGTCAAGATATTCTTTCAAGTTTCACCCTTACTATTCGTTCAGCAAAACTAACCAGTAAAGTAGTCGGTGATTTGCTGAGAATCATCTATTTTTATATTACAGGTTAAAAGGAAGAGGCATGATCATTGGTGTATCAATGTAATAAGAGTTATGCTATCAATATACATCCACTCAACAAAATTCTTCAGCGAATACGCCAAAATGGCAAGAATCAGATTCACCTGTATAATCTTGGACAAAGTGGCCTGTAAAATATCCTAGGATGACAGAACTATTACTACAGAAGAGCCTCTTCTCAAGAAGAGGTTAAGACTTGAGCTTCTTAGTCCTCTCAGCTTTTCTCGCATCAGCTTCAGATTCAGCTTGGACTCTCTCCACGACCTTGCCGAATCCTGGTACCAACCTGTCCATCCTCTTGTATGTCGTTTCACTCAGCCTTAGGAACGTATTGAGAAATTTCTGTCCACACAAACCAGTGTTAGTGTTACATATACAAGTAGTACTATAACTTGAATCAACCGTATCTAGATGAAAAACTGGGGCAAAAACTTGCTAACACTGCTTATTCAATTTTCAATGTGCTGCTTCTCGTGCCATAAAAGACTCGTGCTCAAATTCAATACACCACTGTACTAGACTACTAGTCTAAACCCGTTCTTTCCAGATATTATTTATTTTTGATCCAACTGAATCTTCGTTGATTAGGAAGAATGGAAAAGTGCAAGGTTTTAGTACAAGTGACATGCCCCACAAGGATTTTCATGCTATTATCATTCCATAAAAATGCGCAACATAGGCAACTGGAGACTGAAGCATACCAGTGCAAATCTGTTCCAATGCCTAATATACGGAGGGCCAGTGGTGTATGAGCCAAGTGGCTCACGGTACCACTCACCACCATAAGTAATCTGATCCATTGCTTGTTCAACGCTAAGAACCTCCCACGGCCTCAATGTTGGGATATGTTTCAGCAATCGAAGCCTGCCTCATAAGAAAAGGAGGTAAAAAGTTGTAAGAGATTGTTTTGCCAAAGAGTGAAACAATACAATGCATAAAGTTGATATTCAAGAAGCAATTTGATACCTTAGCTCTTCTGGAATGTATTTGTTGGGCAAGTGATCTTCTTCTAGGAGAGTCGTTAGCTCAGAGCCACTAGCCCAATGAAATAGTGCATGACTAGGAGTCCTCACGCCAGGCCAAACCCCATCATTAGCCTCTAGTACAGCTAAATCACGCCTTTTGCTTTCATAGGCTTCTCTTTGAACCTGCTTATAGGATTTGTTCTCAAACCCCTTGAGGGGAACCCAAGGTGGTATTCCTCTCTGTAGTTTGTGAATAAAAGCTGTTGCTGCAGCACCAAGTCGTACTGAAGTACACCAAACATTTGAAATTAGGTACAAGATGGTCTGATGGAGTCTTAAGTCTTAACATCTTTGCTCCATCTAAAAAAATTAAATTCTATTGGAAAAGAGTAACATATAATATGCTATTGCAGGACTAGTTACATGATTTTTCAAAAATGGGAAAAAGATGGACAATGTTAAAATTTGTTGCAAGTCAGCAACGTACAAATGTGAACAAGAAAATAGAAAGGGCAAATTTTGCGCAATACTGATTACAGTAAGCACACACAGGGTTTTCTCTTTGAAAAGATTACAGACACATGCTTTTCAATCAGCTAACATAATGTCGTACACTTAGCTCATCGTTTTCCAGTGAAAACCCAAAACAGTATGATTTGCTACATGTTGGCCATTCTCCGGGAGCCATCTTTAATGACCACATCTAGTAGACACACACCATTAAATTTAGATTTAATTACAGTCGTGAACAATTCCAAAAATGCCTCAACATATTATACCAAAACAAAAAAAAAGAATATAGGGGGTTTGAATCTGAACTGTGCTAAGACAAACTTAGTAGAGCTTGAATAGGTTGTACACACGGTAAATGGAATTTGACTAGCTTTCTTTTCCAAACAGCACACAAGAGTACAAGACGCAGTGTTAAAAGTATATCTAACTCCTTAAGCATTTCATATTACAGATCAATTGTCAATCAATAGCATGGTTACATGCATTGACAAATAGCAGGGATCAAACTCTAACCTTCCCAAGTGGCAACTGCACGCTCCATACCATAAATCATTCCGATGGGCGCCCATTCGTCCATGTCTTCACCCCAAACAAAAGTATTTTTGTCAATGATTCCCGCACCCCAAGCAGTTTTCAGCTGTATTATTTCCATTGGTCCTCTCGTGCGACCCAAACGGTCTTTATAGAAAAATCCACCACTTCTCATGATAACTATACCAGAAGCCAACACATTCCATTAGTACTGAAAGTCACAAAACAATTGGTAGAGAGTATTAAATAATTCATATGCAATTATGTCTTCACAACAATCAGAAGTGAACACTTCACTAAAAATGTCAAGAGTAATGTTTTATGCGTCATGATCAATTTGCAGTCAGTCCAAATGGCATCAAAACAATTTGTTCATGCAAAGAGACCAATTCATGATGATAAACCATCTTGTATAACAATGTTTAGAATAGTACTAGGACTATAAATTAAGCAAAAGATGATTTCTGAAAGGCCGAAAACATGTCAAATCTAGGATTCACAATATATGGAGAGAGAAAGAGAGACAACACGTGCCTTATCAGGTTTAAACAAGATATGGTAAGATATGAAAGAAATTATCATCAAAGAGCATGCTTAATTGCATTAAAAGGTGAACTTACAGTCGTAATACCGATCCTCAAGTCTTTTATACCCTATAGCCTGAGCTACATCAATAGGCCTGCCCGGTGGGTAAGGCCGCTGTTTGAATCCCCAAAGTCCAAAAAAGAACTGCTTAGTGAAATCCCAGAACTTATCATCCGATTCACTATCCTTCTTTATGGCTTTCCTTGGCATTGGCCTCCCATCTAGCCCAATTACATTAGGGACACGCTTCACAAACACAATTTAGACAGTGTCACCAGAGGGAAGACAATGTAGGATCAAAACCCACGAAACCAGCCAAATCTTCATCAAACAGATGCATTCATTCACACAAGCGGCAAGAATTTTCCAAATGTAAACTTCCAAACATAACACTGTAATCTAATCAAGACCTTTATCAGCTAACCAAAACTAAAATTTGTTAAGAGAACCTCAGCTAATCACAGCCTGCAACTTAACTAACAACCAGTTCAGCAAACACTGTATCACATCCTAAATGTAAAGCCATAGTTGGCACAACACGCCGTCTTCGTTCTTCTAAGTGCCTCTTTGCTGCCGCCTATTTCAGCATTGACTATTGCTTATTTGTATCTTCCGCTGTTAATCATCTTAAAACAACCTAACTAAGCTGTTGAGCCTCAGAAGGTAAACCAAGGAATCACTTATCACACTGACTTAAATTTGAGTGCCTAAAAGGCTGAACTTTGTTCTATGGAAGCACCTCGGCTCCATAGGTGATCACTCATAATCGCTTATCTTATTCGCAAAACACGAAGAGCTCAAATTAAGCAGAATTCGCGTAAAATACACTTGCATAAAGTGAAAACTAGTGTGTATGTTTGAAATGTTGTTTAAACCTTATTCTAGCAAACTACTTTTAAGTGTCATAAGCTATCGTTTTGCACACACCGGTCGAATTTCAGTAATTTCGCTTCCAGAAAAGCTGCAATCAATTCCAATAATCATTTCCAAGCAGGCAATTACCACAGAACTACACAATTATACAGAAAAACAAAATGCAGGTTGATTGGAAAGAAGAAAAAAAAACCCGAAAAGAGCATGATATGAAATCAAATTATACCTTCCAAATCTTCTTATCCTGAGACATATATGGTTTAGAATTCGCCTTGAGCTCAATCTCATTCAACTGATCCGCTATCTCCTCAGCTCTTTCGAGAAACTGCACAACCGGACTAGCCCGAAAATCGGCCCACCAATCCTCATTCTCCTTAGCCTCCTCGTTATCCGGATTCTCCTTCTTCTCAAAAACAGGGTCCTCCTTCAGCAGCTTCTCCACTTCAGGTGCGTGCCTATAGTCCGGTAAATTCTCGCATTCCCAATAGAACTGGTCGAGCAATTTGGTGTACTTTCCGGGCTCCTCAGGTTCGGGCTCGGGCTTTTTCGCAAATGGGTTGGCAATGGAAGCGAAGTTTGGGGTTTTGGGGTGGGGTTTGAAAATCGAGGATAGGAGGGCTGCGGGTTGGAAAGGTGGGAGCTTTGGTGGGTTTTTGAACCAGTTGTCGTTGAATGGGTTGTTGAAATTTATTGACCCCATTAATGGAGTCTTTCTTTCTTTGTTAGTGATGATGAGGTGAAGGTTCGGTTCTGAAAGGATGATGAGAGTTTCAGGTTTCTACTGTGCTTCAGAATTTAGTTTACTCTACTGGAGAAGACAGAGTAAGCAAAATGTGTAAATGGACGGAGTTTTCCAGAGAATTGAGTGGCTAACTAGAGAAACAAATGTGGACTAGAGCCCATGAAGTTTAGTTTCAGTTCTTGTGGGCTTTTGAGCCTCTCACTCGAGGACTGAAGCTCAATTCACTTTATCTGCAAATAATTCAATTCAGTTTAATTTATATCGTTTAAGTTTAATTGATAACATTATTCATGTCAATGGGGGGTACAATTACTCCAAAAGCTTTTCCTTGATATGGAAAAACAACGAGAAGTATTTCGACGTGTCCATGGTAAGGAAAAAACACGTGGATAGTACTTGTAATGGTGTTGTGTGGGGGAGGGGGCAAAATACACCGGAAAGTAGCACATGAGTAACCGTATCAGTTCGGAAAATCAGACTCGATTGATTAACAGTTGAATCGGTTCTCTTAAATTGTTCTTACTGCACTATCAAATAAAAAAAAGGATAAATATATAATTCAATTTTTAATTTTCAATATACCACAGTACTTTATTAGTAAAAGATTTTATAAAGATAACAGTACATTTTTACTTTTTTTCAACCTAAACAATTAATGCCTATATTTAAAGAAAATATTTGTAACGCTTTGATACCATAAATAGTACATTTTATTTTTTTTCAACCTAAACAATTAATGCATATATCTAAAGAAAATACTTGTAACGCTTTGATATCATACATTGTCAACCTAACATCACCCAGAAACCCATTCATATGTAGCATAAAGTTTCATAATTTCAGTCAGTTGAACAAAACAAGGAGGAAATGAGTTCTCAAAGAAGCATTTTGAAGATCATAATTGCATCTAATTTCATAGTTCTTGTTTTGTTACTGTTTCAAGTTGTCCTAGCACATGCTCAAGATGACAAGGTTAATGTGTCTATATACTATGAATCAATGTGTCCGTATAGCGCAAACTTCATAGTAAACCAACTAGTCAAGATTTTCCAGACAGATCTTGCTAACATTGTCAATCTCCGGCTGGTCCCTTGGGGCAATGCGCGGTTTACATCCAACAACACATGGATTTGTCAGGTTCCGTTTTGTTCTCCCTCTTGATTTTTAGTTAAGAACAAACCTGCGGTGCAGCCGTGCAGCTATATTACATGTATTGATCAGTTAGCAATGTTGTCAATCCCGACGAGATCCCACTAACCCGGTGTGGTTTGGCACCTGGGCGGGATTGACATGCTCATTCCGGGCAAATCCTGGCCAGGATTGCAGTCTGGATCCCAGATATCCCGGACGGGATATAAAAGTTTAGGGGCAAATTGATAATTTTTTCTAATTAAAACTTTATACATTGCAAATTTACAAACAAGCCCATTTTTCTTCAATTTCTGACTTTCTACCACCTTAATGAAGTTATTTCTAAGGTGTTAAGTTTATGTTATAATGTATTGCAAATCATATATTTAACTTCAATATCCCGGTCATCCCAGTAGCTTGATCCCGCTATCCCAGTTTTTTGGTTAAGCGCAACACGACGCGATCCGGGATTAACAACACTGTCAGTTAGAACCTCACTTTTGCATCTCTTGATTAAGTAATGTTGTTGCAGCATGGTGAAGATGAGTGCCTGCTAAATGCAATGGAAGCTTGCGCCATATACGCCTGGCCTAATGTGGTATATTTCATTCTTGTATAGTATATATGCTGCTATGTTTAACAAGTAACAGCAAGAACATGAACATCTGTCTATGTATCGTTTCAGAAAACGCATTTCAAGTATGTGCATTGCATAGAAAATCTACATTTAATGAACAGGCACACAGAATGGCAGTCTTGTTTCAGTGCAACAGGTTTGGATCCCAAGACAGTCCAGGATTGTTACGACAACGGGCTTGCAAACCAGGTAAGTAGAGGTGTGTTAGTAATTTGAATACATAACAAAGATAACGTGACCTCGTGGATTCTGATTCTTAAGTCGAACCTGCAATGCAGCTAGAGAAAACATATGGTGATGAAACAAAGAACTTGAATCCTCCACACAAATATGTACCGTGGGTAGTCGTGAATGGCTTGCCTTCTCCAAATTTTATCGCTTCTACTTGTGAAGCTTACAAAGGAGATACGATACCAATGGCTTGCAGATCAACTTCTAATGGGATCAGTTCACTTGCAGAAGCTGCTTCGACACCTGCTGTTAAACCAAATGATGTACCTCCATGAAACATTAGTGGAGTATCTAGTACGCATACTGCTGCTTGATTCTTTGTACTCTGGGTCTGGGGACAGATTTTTTAGAGCTTTCAGCATTTAGATCATCAAGAAATAGCAAATCTACAGGCCTGTTGCTAGCAAGCAAGATATTTAATTTATAATATCATCTATTTTCTGCCTAAAATATTGTTCGGAAATCAAGAATATCCTACAATGCGTAACTGTTTGGTGGTTCACTCTCACCATTCCAGCTGAGTGTATTGCACTTCGCCAAGTATACATGTTAAAAGTTTATAATGAATCGAGATCGAGACCATTGCATAACATGCATCAATCAGCTACCACATCTATATTATGAGGCACGAATAAGTTTACATTTGAATCTGATTTACCAAAACATGCAGTTCACAATCTTCTAAAACTACCAGATTACCAGGACAAAGAATCTAAAAGTGTAGGGAAATGTGCAAGGCCTTTTGGTCCTCAGGAACTAGGCTTCAGATTGACTTCCTAATTAGCCAAGCAAGGTATAAAATGTGGCCCATCTTTAATTAAAATTTAAAACTGTCTTCAATAATTTTACCAACCATCTGATATTCATAGACCAGACAATGAATAAAGTCAAGAAATTAATAAAACAGATAAACAACAGTAAAGTCAGAAATCCTGCATTTATTTATCCAGCATGGAGGCAGACAAATCCAACCAGAATGCTTTGAAACCAAATCTGCTAAAGAGAAAGTCATAAATTCTGAGTTAGTAGAGACAAGATACAGATAAAGAAAGAGTAAAGCTATGATGCCATACATTATTGAATAAATAGTTGGACAATCCAGCAGAAATTCCTATCATGGCTTCTCAAAGACTAATTTTGAAGTTTACAAGTTTCTCATCTCTCATACTACTAGTTTTGTTACTATGTCAAGCTGATCATGCCTATGCAGATGGTGGTAGAGTTAAGTTGTCTTTGTACTACGAAGCACTTTGTCCGTTTTGCGCGAACTTCATCGTGAATCAACTCGTTAAGATTTTCCAAACAGATCTTGTTAACGTTGTGGATCTCAGGCTTGTTCCTTGGGGCAACACTCAGATTTCACCCAACAATACATGGATTTGCCAGGTTCATTTCTTTTCTTCTGGTACCTGTACATAGAAACACTGTTATCTTGTTTTTATGGAAATGGAATGAATGAATATATTCTGCAGCATGGTGTGGATGAGTGTCGGCTAAATGCTATGGAAGCTTGTGCAGTTGATGCTTGGCCTAATGTGGTAGGTCTCACACAAACTCTCAATATTTTTCATTTAAGTTGTAATAAGAGAGATGCAACAGTAAGAAGGAAAAGTGCTGCCCTTGTATCATTACAGGACGCACATTTCAGATTTGTGCATTGCGTAGAACGTTTGCATTTGATGCAAAGGCATACAGAATGGCAATCTTGTTTCCGTGCGACCAGTTTGGATCCCAGGCCTGTCCAGAATTGCTATAACAGCGGACTTGCATACAGGGTAAGTAGATATACAGTTCTTACTTGGACACATAGAGTCAAGATACTTTAGATCCTGAAAATGATACAGAAATCTGCAATGCAGCTTGAGAAAACATATGCTGAAGAAACGGTTAATCTGAATCCTCGACACAAATTCGTACCGTGGGTAGTTGTGAACAACTTGCCTCTTCAAGATGTCAGTCTATCTACAAACTCATTCACATGCATTTTGCATTCATACTGAAATAGTGATCATATATGCTATTCTTGCAACAGGACTACCCGAATTTTATAGCATACATTTGCAAAGCTTACAGAGGATACAATTTGCCAAAGGCTTGTAAACAAGGTTAACGAAGGTTTGTGCAGATCAATTCACCTGCAGATAATGCTACTTTGACGGCTCAAGTTTGTTGTGCTGTAGGGAGGTGAAAACTTAACACCAGTCACAAAAAGCAGCAGAAGCTCTGAATTTGGTGTGTACAAAATGCTTCAAAATAATCTTCAGATGACCTGATGGATTCATATGTAATTCTCTCATTTGGTGTTCGTGTAAATTTCACTATTTATACTTAAATGAAGTGAATATTAGTACTATACTACTACAGTACTACTACACTATATCCTTATCACATTCAACTGTGTCTCTCAAATCAAACAGAGGAACAGTACATTTTCAACTACAAGCATCTGAAAACATCAAATTCCTAAGATTACTGCAGACAGTTATTGGCAGCCATGCCTGTTTACAAATCGAAGAGCGACTAAATGAAACATAATCAAGTAAAATGGCTTTTAAGTGAACCTAGTGATCACTCGCAGATAGTCTATCTGACTTCATGGTAATACTCACTACTACATAGCTACATGTAGATCAAAGAGCAGCTTATTTAAGAATCAGTTTTGCAAACACCTTCTCCAGTGAAACTATTCTCCAGTAACCATAATCAGTTTCATTTCTGAGTGAGTGAAGGAAGTGAAAGAACTATTTTCCCTATCTATTCATAAAATAAAAAGGGGTATATATACAAGTACAAGCTATAATCTAAATACTAATCTAATCAGAAACTAATCTAACTAGAGTTCTATAATATAAAAGACTAATCTAATAGACTAATCTAATCAAGAAACTAATACAATTACATAGTCTAACACACCCCCGCAGTCGAAGCTGGAGGAAGTCTGACGCTTATGCTGTCA
>JAYMSP010002666.1:0-23001 GCA_036897095.1 Plantago elongata
GCTTGCTTGTTCGGACTATTCAAACAGTCCTATATATTCGGGTTGCGATGGGTCGTTGCCCATCATTTTATGCAACACTGGCGAGGTCACGTCTCAATCTTGTTATTTGACCAATACCTGATCCATTTGGTCCAGCCCAAGACAGTTACTGTTAAAGTACTGTGACTTTAGCATCTTTTATGTGCTATGATCTTGCTTGCTTGCTTGTGAATCCGGTTTCCATTTTAAAATTGCTTGAACCGTTTGTGGTGGTTTCCTATCTTGTTGCATTCATGCTCATCTTGATGCTTGCTTGATTATTCTCACTAAGTCTATATGACTTACGCTCTTCTTGTTCTAATTATGATTTCCCAGGTGTAGAGCACGAAGTGAGGATGGGATAGACAGACTGAACCTACACTTCTCTAGTTATTCCGCTGCTAATTTGTTAGATGTATGATATGACTTTTGACATGTAAATTATATTTGGGGTCTGTATTAATTATATGTTTTGATATATGTATTTGAAAGTTCGGCATAATCCTTGACGTCCGAACCTGTCCCGATCCTGCTTGTTCCGCCACACTAGACATGTTTGTCTCTCAGAAACATGTACTTTGTAGGACTATTTGTTTCCCCATACTTCATGACTTAAATGGTTTTTTGAGTTTCTCTCTCAGAAAATACCAGTGGATATTGGCCTGACCATAGTATTTGAGTTCTAGTTTTATATACATATCGACTATATCCAAACTTTCCTCTCTGGATTCCTTTTACCAGAAAAACCTTAGTCTTTCAGAGATTCGTATCTCATAAACCTTTGCATCCTTATTTTCATATAGGTTATCTGAATACCAGTTTCCTTTTCTCTATTCTTACTCACTCTTTTAGAGATTTAGAAATTTTCAGTTTTTTGGCAACTCCACTAACCCAAGACTAAGTTTTAAGGTTAAAAACCTACTTTCCTGGAGTGCCTTAGTAAAGATAACTACAAGTTGATCTTCAGTACCAACTTTTAGAATATCTATACTGAAGTGGAATCTAACATCAATGTGCTTAGTTCTAGCATGAAAATTGGAATTCTGGGTAATCGCAATAGCACTTATGTTGTCACAGAAAATGGGAGTTTTCTTTTCATTGAGTCCATAGTCTCTCAGTTGTTGTAGTATCTATAATATTTGAGTAGCACAACAACCAACAACAATATATTCAGCCTATGTGGAGCTAAGGTTGCAGAAGATGCAATCTAAGAAAGGTCGGCTGAAAATGTCACACCCCAACAGGCAGAAGAAGGCTTGGTGGTGGAAGGCAGAAGATTCTGACATTGCTTCCACATTGAAGTTTCTAGCAGACTTGATTGTTGAAGAAATTCCTACACCTAAGTAGGTTCCTCAAACTTCTAAGATGGGAACTCAGAATGTTCAAATAGAGGAAAGGTCCAAAGTACCAGAAACTTCAAGCCATGTTTTGGAAGCCACAATGCCTGAATATATAGGTAACAAGAGTTGTCTATATCTAACTTGTGACACATTTGAATAAATGTTAAACTAGTTACTCATAAACATCATTTGTTACAAGCTTTCATGGAGACATCACATCAGTGGGAAGAAATTTTGCCCACCCCTCTGAATGAAGAAGAGGTTTCTTCAACCTCAGCAACACAAGAACAAGAGCCTGTGAAACAAGTAGTCTATTGTCTCTGAAAAGAAATAATTTTGTACTTAATCAAAATCTTGTGTTTCTAACTTCATAATTGTCTCTATACGTGCTCCAACTGAGAAAGTAGTTGAAATGGTGGAAGTAATACAAGCTCAAGAGATTCTAGAGGTTGAAAAACCTTCTGAAAAAATTGTTTCTAACTCTCTGTTGTGGAGGTATGTAAAATAAGAATCATAATATTTTTGAATAACATGTGAAATCAACTTACTTAATCAAATACTTTGCTTCTTCAAATAGGTTCATTTTGAAGAAAAGGTGACTGAGGACAATGTTGCGACCTCCACATCACCTATGGGAGTTGACACAACTGCTTTGGCCATGTCTCCATAAAGGTTGCCAGAAACTACTCCAGTTTCTGAAAGAATTGATTCAAGCTTCCTAACTTGGAAGTAAGTGAAACTCTCAGAAACATACATTTCCATCACTTCACTGTAGAATATTTCTAAGCATTATGATTTGATTTTTATTCTATGATTGTTTGAAGTGAAGCAGCCACTCCTCTGAGCACGATATCTGAAGCACCGGTTTCTCCAGAGGTCCAAGTGAATGAGCCTAGTGTGGATACACATGTATGCTCAGAAACACTTAGACTTTTTTGTTCTCAGATAACCACAAGTAAGTTTGAACAAAACTAACTTGAAACCTTTCTTTCAGGCTCAAGAGTTACCAGTGATTGATGTGGAAGCCCCACTTGATCTACTAAAGATTTTCCAGACAATTACCATGAAACGACGTGTCAAATGCTTTAGACAATGACAAAATCTCAAAAAGGCTGATCTAACAGAGCTTGCCAATGCAAATGATCACAAAGAGAGAAGAGAGAGAGCCTTCGATCTGGAAAACTACGTTCATGCCATGTTTCCCATAGAGGATTACTCTCATCATAAACTGATGCATGATGACTTCACATACAATGTTGGGAAGAAGCTGATGGATGCCTGCAATGCTGGTAATGAAGAGACCATAAGGGAGATGGCACTTAATCCTACATTGCCCTAAACACTCAGAGTTTATCCCTCTGAACAAAAGGAAGTAAACAAGCAGAGGATTACACTCCCGACTGTTATCAACTTGGTCTCAGATGAAGAAGAAGAAGATACAGACGAAAACGATGTTGGCACTTCATCTGAACATTCAGAAGGAGGTGATAATGGCCCATCGGATGATGAAGACGATGATAGTCCTTCACTAGGAACTGGTGGAATGGCACAAGGAAATGCTAGAACAAGAACTCCACCTGCTCAAGACTCTACTCAGAGAGACACACCATCATCATTAAAATCACCACCTCCAGCTGACCAACAAAACAAAAAGAACTCAAACGATCAAAATCAACAAGCCGACCCATCTAAAGAACTTTAGGTTGTTGAATCCAGAGTCTCAAGACTTAAGGAATTGTTGGAAGAAGAAAGCAAGCTCAATCAAGAGTACCAGTATCTGAGTGAAGCTATGAAAGCCCAATTGCTGATGATTAAGGCAAAAAATGCCAAGGAGAAGACACTCCTTGTTGAGAAGTAACAATTGAAGAAAGATATTGATGCCACAGCTGCAGAGTTGGACGCTCTGGTGACAGACAATACAAAGCATGATGCTAAGGCTGCATCAGATAGACCTAACAATCCATCATCTCAGAAGACAGCACCAAAAGGTAAAGATAAAATGGTTACTGAGCTCGACAACAATGATCAGATCGATCACATCTATGTGAGCACTGATGATGATGAGACACAGTTTATGGCTCCAAAAGATGATGCAATTGTTCTCTCTCATTACAAAAGAGAATGTCTTGCTCTGCACATCTTCTCATCACCAGTCGTTACTTCTAGAGATGGCAAATTTCTTGGATGAAGTACTGTGTTTGCTAAGCTGCGATCTATACTAGTTGCTGAAGATTCCCAGGCACTCTCATCTGTACCATCTGACCTTAAGCCGATTTCTAAGCTCTTTGCTACACAGAGCCACTAGCATTGCATTGTCTCAGAAATATCTAGGCATGGTCCGGGATGAAGACTACAACAACGCCAAAAAATCACTTGAAGAAGCTCAATATGCTATTCAGAAAGCAGAGGATATCTCTCGTCCATTAGAAGAGTTGAACCAAAGGAGCAGGCACTCCTTCGAGAAAACCAAGAGCTCAGAACTGATGTCCAGAAGCTTGTCCAAGTTCACAACAATTTAGAGAAGAACTTTGAGTCGTTTTCTAATTTTTACGTAAGGTTGAGTCAGTAACTCATGACTATGGGGGAAGAGAATCAAGCTGCCCAGAGAGGTAGAGGAAGGAAGAGAAAACAATTACCTCCCTCCACAAGTCAAGTTCCAAAAAAGGACACACCTTCTGAAGAACTCGTGGTTCTAGATGCCAGAGTTAGAACATCAACAAGGCTCAGAAGTATATTAACTAGGGGTTCCAAGGCACTTGTTATAACTAAAGGAGATAAGCCTTCTGAACAACGAGAAGAAAAGGAAGAAGGAGAAATCCAAGGTCAGGGAACCTGTAAGCCTCCAATAACAAACTTAAACAATGATGATGATGAGACTTACACAGATGAACATCCACTTCACAAGAGAAGAAAAGTGGATAGCCTTCATGAACCACCACTGGCTACTAATCCAATCACTGCCAAAACTCCTTCTAAAAATAACAAATCGATCCAAGGTGGATCTTCCAGCACAACCCCCAGAAAGTAAGTAGAACTGGAGAAAGGTGTTAACAGAAAGAGGCGCAGGGATTTACAGTTTGGTAGAGTTCAAGCGAAAAAACAAGAAAGACCAGTTGATACCCAGATTAAGTATGTTAACACTGATGACAGCCAATCAGCCTATAGATGCATACATCTTCAGAATGGTTACTGGATACTTGAGCTACAACAGTTGCTACCTAACAAGAAGTTTCCAAAACATATCTACAATCAAATGATGGCATGGAGAACCATCAAGCCTACACTGATAAATCCAGCAACCACTCACAAGTGGCATGATTTTGAGGTCTGTGTTAGGACTAAGGCTATGAAAAAGCCATTGGATTTTATATGTCCTCATACCAAGCCTGATGAGATACACAAGACTAGGAAATTGGATGGTACTCTCAGCGGACTAAATAGACTAGGAGTTGAACCTTATGAGTCATTTTACATGACAAAGGAACAATACGTGGATGACATTGTGTACTTGGAAAAAATTTAGAAGTATCATTAGTTATCACTGCTGAAGGTAAACCACGCATGGGTATTGGATAAATAACGTTGGGTCAAGAACTTTGTTAAGTCTAACAAAGACCCTGCCAAAACTTACAAGGACGTTTGTGAGCTAGCCAAAAAGACAAAGCACTCTGTCAGAAGGTTACTCTATGAATATGCTTAAGACTGCAAAAGGGTTGACACCCATTGATCCAGAAAGGTGCTGAAGAACTTGAGGTTTCTAAACCTTAGTTGTTTTTGTAAACACTTTTCTGAATTGATCTTTATTGTTAAATTATTTGTAAAAGTTATCTTAGGCTGTAATGATCTTTCTGATGATCATACTCTCAGAAACCTTCTATAAAAGATAACTTGTCAGCAAAGATCACTCCTTGTGATTTGGTTGATGTTTACTTACTGCACATAATTTATCTGATTGAATATCATTTGAAATGAATAAGTGGTTGACTGTTTTCACTTCCATATTTGTAATGGGACTTTTTAAGATAGTCATGATTGATCGATCAAAAAGGGGGAAATTTGTTAGGAATATTTGTTAGTATTTTTTATCAATCAACATGTAACTTATCTTTAGTACAAAAAGATGACTAGTACTCTTGGTTCACTTGAACATTGTAAAAGAGGAAATCACTTAGTATGTCAGTCTAGTAAAACTTGTAATAGGATTTTTAGGTCTCTAAATGTAATTTTATATTTTGAGAAGGACATTAAGGAGGATCCTACCAATGGATTCTAATCGAAGATTTGAAGACTGATGATTGCACAAGTTTGATGAAGATATAAGGGTTAGTCTCCTCAGATAGACTATATCAAGAAAGCATAGTGTATATTGTAAATATAATACATAAACATGTCTCTGAACATATAACATCATCAAGTCAAGCTGCATGCTAGCTTTTAGAAAGGCTCATGTGTCAGTTGAGATTACAGGACAAGAAATAGTACAGTGCATTAAATGCACCGGCTGAAAAGTCGATCAAAGCATAGTCCTCTCTGAAAAATGAGAAAAGGACTTCTGAGTACTCATTTCGAGATATCAATGGATTGAATTTTGAGATGGTCTAACATATACTATTCGAACGACTCTCAAATTCATCTATAAATATCACCACTTAGAAGCTGAGAAATACACACACACGAACTGCGCTCATATTTACATATCAAGCAAGTATTCTCTCAAGCATTCATACTACTATTCTCCAAGCATTATGTTGCGACTAACAAGCTCGAAGAATCTCTAGTAGTTCTAAGTGTTCTGAACCTATAACAAGAACGGTTACCAATTACTTGGGTTAGTAAGAAGAACCTACCATATACTGAATAAGTATATTAAGTAGTGTAATCCCTTAATGCTCTTTAAACAACATAGCAGAAAAGTTATAAAAGAAGCTTGCCTGACAATCAATATATAACCAACACCATCAAGGCATGGAGTACAAGAATTACTTGGTTTGGAAAATCAAGGAAAAGCTTAGCAGTAATAATGTGTGTGTGAATTATGCTGGAAAGTAAATACAATAAAGTAAATAACACAACAAGTATAATGGTATCTAGAGGTGGCGTACTCCTCCAACTAGTCCACTTCGGCCTTTCTGAGACCTGGAATTCACTAGTACATACAATTGAGTTCTCCTTGCAATATATCATATTCTAAGATCCCTACAAACAAATGGTTCCCGACCAAATGTTACCCCTGAGTTGTAACCTAGCTCCTAGAGCCGAGTACTTTCTGTACTCAAGATAACCTTGGAGTTGTTCCTTAATTTCCCAAATCTAGTACTTCCTGTTCTCCACGCCTTGATGGTGTTGGTCATAAGTAGACAGTCAGGAAATCTTCTCGTATAACATTTCAGCTATAAATATTTCAGCGAGGATATAAGAGATAACACTACTTGATATACTGATTCAATGTATGGTAGTTTCTCTTTTACTGATCCAAGTAATTGGGATCCATTCTAGAGAACGAGTTCAGAAAGGGTATCCGAAAGTTCAACTCTTTCACGAATAACAATCTCTTGTTATAGGTTCAGGACACTTAGAACTACTAGTGATTCTTCGAGTTGTTCAGTCGCAATAGTAAGCTTGGAGAATGGTAGTGTAATGCTTGAGAAAATACTTTGCTTGGTAAGTCGATATGAGCGTATTTATTGTGTGTATTTCTCAGCTTCTATGTGGTGATATTTATAGATGAATATGAGAGTCGTATGAATAGTATCAGTTAGACCTTCTCAAAATTCAATCCGTTGATATCGCGGAATGAGTACTCAGAAGTCCCTTTCGCATTTTCAGAGAGGACTATGCATTGAGTGACTTTCCAGCCGGTGTAATTAATGCATCGTACTGTTTCTTGTCCTATTGTCTCAACAAATACATGAGCTTTTCTGAAAGCTAGCATGCTCTTGAACTCAGTGATGTCATATGCTCAGAGACTTGTTATGTGCAATATATACACTATACTATATGATTTCCGATCATAGTCTATCTGAGGAGACTTAACCTTTGTCTTCATAAACTTGTGCAATCCTCAGTCTTTAGATATTTCTAACGGGACCCATCAAAATAAGACAACTCAAACAAGTCATTGGAGTGTCTGATGGTTGGAGAACCGCTGATAAGGATGCTGATGGTAGTGACACTTCTACTAGTGATAGTGGTCGTGTTTCTACAGATCAGGTTGAGTATGAAGACAAACCTCATGAACTCTGGACATCAGAAGAGGCCGAGAGACACAGGTTGGATGGTCAAATCTCATAACATCATCATTCAATCGACACCTGAGCATATACAGTGCATATTGTGGTGTGCTAAGTCGGCGAAAGTTGCCTGGCAATTGATTGAAGAAATATATGCCAGAAATGAGAAAACCAAGGAGAACAAGTTCGAAATTCTGAAATTGAAGTTCCAAAACATCAAAAAGGGTCCCACTGAAACTCTAGAAGAACTTGATTTTCGGTTTACTACTCTCATGAGTAAAATGGCTGTACTTTGAGAAAGTGACAGATACTCAAATTCTGAGAAGGTGAAAACCGTTGTCATAAGTTTGAACCAAAATTGGGAACATACCCAATATATCTACTCCAAACAGGGTATGCCACAAATCACTCCAGTGGAATACTTTTCACATTTAGCCACTATGAACTATGAGACAAACCCAAAGAGGATTGGTTGCAGTTGAAAAGTTTCAACGTGTTGCTCTAGTCACACAAGGTACTTCTAAAAAGAAGGATACCAAGGAAGTTTTTGAAGAAAATGCTCTGGTTGTGTGTCACATCAAGACATATGTGAGCTAGGAGATAGAAAGGAGAAAAGCAAAAGAGAAGCTGAAAAAGCATCTCGGCGCAAACTATCATCAGTACTGAACATTCAAACGAACAACTCTCTGAACAACCCTGCTCAAAAAGTTGTTAGTACGGAAGTCGCTAAAATTAGAAATAAAATATGCTTCTATTGTCAAAAACCAGGTCACCTCAAATGTGATTGTCCTGGTTTCAATAAGATTAAGACGAGTGACAAAAAGGAGAGAAGAATTTTCAAAAGAACTCAAAGAGCTTTGCTCACTGAAGAGAGAAAGAAGATCCAAATTCAACTTGATACTTTGGATATTGATTCAGAATCTGATGATGAAGATTTAGATGACCCGAAATTGCCATCACCAAAATTGTGCAGGATTACTCACGATGTAATCGACTTTGGCCAGAATAAGAATGACATGTGTGTAGGTCCCGACATCTCCAATATAGAAGAATGCCTTAGGGCTGATGAGGTAATTAATACATTACAATTCTTATTTTACAAGAGTGATGATGATGGTATCAAGGATTTGGAATTGGTCAAGAGTGAACTTGATCAATAGGAGAGAGAATTCTTGGTTGTTGAATCTAAGACCAAGATTCTTGACAAAAACAAAGAAACTCTTGTAAAAGAGGTTTCTTACTTTACCAAGGTGTCTGAGAGAAAGGATGCTAAAATAGCATCACTGAAGTCTCATATATCGGAGAATGAAAATTCTCATGAGCTAGCATTGAATGAGTTAAATGAGAAGTTGAAGAAGCTTCTTTCTTAAAATGATGAACTCAGAAAGAGAGAGGTTTCCTTCAAATCATTATCAAAGCTAGTGACACTTTCACGGAGGTTCAATCATATATGAGACCCTTCTGAAAGGCGGACTTGGACTTGATGCTCAATCAAGTAGCTCCGCTACTCTACAAAAGAGTGATGGAAGGTTGACCTTTGTAAAAATTCAACAAAAAGGTTCCAAAGAAACCAATAGCATTTGTCAGAAAGCTAAGGTTCTTGACAAAGGAAAGGCAATTGCGACCAAACCATTGAGGGAACAAAAGGTCCCGAAGAAACATGTGGAAATGGTGTCTGAAAAGAAACATGATCCTCAGACTTGTGATCATCCACAATGTTGTATTACTAGGAAGGGAAGTATCGTTGGAATTGGTGTATTTCCCATTTGCTATTCTATGGATATATGGATGATGTAGAAACTAGTGAGGCTGCTGAAAATCATGTTCAGAAAGCCAATAGTGCTCGAAATGGTATTGGCTATCGTGCTATCAGGAAGTTCTACATGCAACAATATAAGGAAGGATAAGAACGATGGTGGAACGCTAGAATTACTTATAGCAATTATCAGAAGTGGAAGCAATCCCATGCCACTGAAAAATTGAATGCTATGGCTAGAAGAAACTTGTCCAAGAAGACTAAGCTTGTAGGAAAGCATACTCAGAAACCTAACAGGTCTCTGAAGCCACAACGAGGAACACCAAGGAACACTCCAAGAAGGAAAATCGATCTTAAATCCGATGATTTCAAAATTCCTCCTTATGTTCCAAGTAGACAAAAACCTATTCCTAAGAGATTCATTCAGAAATGGATTCCCACAGGAAGAACGTTTAGTCTAAATGGTTTTGTTTCGGAGGCACAAACCTAACTCTTGTTTCTGTTTTGTGTAGAACACTTCTTGGACTAAGGCTCAAGGGCTTTTTAATAGTGGATGCGGGAAGCACATGACAGAAGACAAAGCAAACTTGGTCAATTATAAAGTATGTAGGACTGGACCAAACATTAGGTTTGTTGGAGGAGAATTAAATCCTTCTATAGGATTTGGCAACGTCAAATTGAGATCCCTTACAATCTCTGACATATTACATGTTAAAGGTTTGAAATATAATCTTCTAAGCATGCGCTAGTTTGTAGATAGAGGATACTCGGTGAAAATAAAATTGAAATTTTGCAAATTGATAGACAATGAGTCAAATCAGACAGTCTTGGTTTCTAGGTGGAAAGAAAGTCTATATGTCGCGGATTGGACATCTGACACAAATGAAGAATGTCTCATGGTGAGTCCATCATGTCACACTGAAGAACCTTGGTTATGCCACAAAAGAATGAGTCACTTGAATTTTAAAACTCTGAACAAACTTGCCAAGAAGGAGTTAGTGGTTGGATTACCTAAAATAACTTTTAGAAAAGACGGTGTCTGCTCTACTTGTCAATTGGGGAAACAATTCAAAACCTCTTTCAAGTCCAAAACCAGACATTCATGTGTTAGACCACTGCAACTATTACACATGGATCTTTTTGAATCATTTGTAACTAGTTATGCAGGCAAGAAATATGGTCTAGTTGTTGCAAATGACTTCTCTAGGTTTACCTAAGTTGTCTTTCTGAAACAAAAATCTGATGCTAGGGTGGAGATACCAAACTTGCTGAAAAAAAATTGAAGTCATGAAAAATGACAAGGTATCTACAATCAGAACAGACCACGGTATTGGATTTGTTCACCAGTACATAAAAGAGTTTTGTACCTGCAAAAATGTATACAATATCAACTATCTTTAGTAAGGACGCCACAACAAAATGGTGTTGCTGAAAGGAAAAATATGACCCTTAAGGAAGCTGCAAAGACTATGCTAGCTGACACTGAAATAAGTGAAACTTATTGGGTTGAAGTTGTAAATACAACATGCAACACTTAGAACAGATGCTTGATAAACAAACACCATGACAAAACTCCTTATGAGCTTTTGGTTGGTAGACTCTCTAATATCAAACATCTGAAAGTGTTTTGTTGTAAATGTTTTGTTCCAGAATTGGAAAATAATATTTGAGAACATTTCAACCAAAGGCAGATGAAGGTGTATTTCTTGGTTATTCTATTAATAGCAAACCCTATAGAGTATACAATAAGAGAACAAAGAAGATTGAAGAATCAGCTCATGTGGTATTCTACAAAGGAAGCAAGAAAATACCCCTTGATCTCTCAGATAGGTTCAAAGAACTTATGATTAAGGATTCTAGAGAAAAACCCTCAGAAAGGAGAAACTCCGTCATTAATATAGAGAATGAGTTTGTCGAAGAAAAGTATGATATGCTTAGTAACAACCAGATGACACTTAGATATGATGAAGACTTTCCTATGCAAATTCCATAAATGGAAATTGAGAATATTCTCATAATGATAAGTCCAAAGACTGTATTTTTTTACACAAGAATAGTGACGTATGGATACAATTTGTCAAAATTCATTAATTGGCCACGGGAACATTTGTTGATTAATATCATTGCAAATATATTCAATGAATAAACGTTTCATCTCAACCGATGAGATTGAATATCGGCAATTAATGCTTCTTGCAAAAATAGTCATGGCCCACTAAGCATTTAAAACGAAGTAGAAATGTATACCATGTCGATGCAGTGTACACAATTACAAAAACAAAATTTCTATACGTATGTTGTATCTACGTATTATTAACCTGCTATATATAAAGGATTTTGGTAAGAGACAAACACTTTTACCAAATTCGAAGTTTAACCTTGCATCAAAACAGCAAAAACCTTCAAGTTTTCCGAGAAATCTTATGCAAATCATTTATTTCTTGCCTAGTCTTCTGAAGAGATAGACTAATCTTCTCGATTGACTACTAATCTCAACTCACTCACTCACTCACTATTCTATATAAGAGATGTCTCCTAAGAAGACCACTTCCAAGAACATTATTGCGACTGTCGCTTCTGCTGAAAAGCAAGTTGAGAGAAACTTAGAGGTGTTCAATAATAATTTCATGGGAAAATTCAATCCAGAGGACTAGACTTCCATCCTTAAAACGAACTAGGGAGTACATATGGATGCATAGTACTTAACTGTGGCTATATCATCAATCCCATATAGGAATTATGTCTTGAAAATGCTTGGAAAAGTCAGAATCAAGAAATTCCTTTATCCTGCCCCAAGTTGCTTGTCACCGATAGATGTTTTGGAGTTCTACAATAGCTCCAAAATCTACACAAAACATAGTAATTGTGTTGAAGAAACGTACACTAAGTCCAAAGTTGAAGGAACTGAAATAGTTCTGGATTATAACAAGTTTTGCAAGATCTTTTGTTTGAAGAATCGCGACTAAGTTTCTGTGATTAATTGTAAGAACAACCAATTTTTAATGTGATATTTATTATTATTTTAACTGATCAGTGACTACTAATTCGACGAGTGCGAATGTATTTAAATTTTAAGGCCGAGTCAAATTCGGATATTAACGGCCGGTTTATATCGCCAATTAATTACAAATAAGAGTTAAATTAGTATTTGATTAATAAAATAATAATAAAAATAATAAAATAAAAATAATTATTTTAATTTATATACGGCTTTATTTTGTCTTGAATATTGCCCGAGAATCAATTTCGCATTTTTTCAAAATTTATTTACGATCCGTTTGGAAGCCAGAAGGAACCAGGAATATATAGTGGTAAAAGGACCTTTATACCCTTAAAATTATTCCTTCTTCCGCAAAAATTCTTCCTGCCCTTCAAATCAAACAGCCGCCATGTCCATCCGATCGGCCCAACCCGCGAGTTGCTTCGGGCTGAATCCACCGGCCATGGTCGACACCGTCGTGGACCCCCTTCATGCATGTCATGAGGTGGCGTAAGAGACGTGGAGGCACGCGTCAACAGGAGAAGAACGGCGTGTGGTGAGTGGCCGTACATGCGGTGCTCAATGGGCACTCTGGCCGACTATGAGGCGACGCCCTCTTCCTATATATACCGGCCCTCCTGCTCTCATTTCCCGTCATACCATTCCTCCCGCTCTCTTTTCCTCCGCCTACTTCACCACTGAGCGCTGCTCTCCTCCGCCAATGCCGGCCTCACGCCACCACCATCCGCTTCTCAAACCGCCCTCATTCGCCGGATTAAGTGTCGTTTACGCGACCAATTTTTCCGGTAAGTATCCCGCTTTTTCGAATTTCTTCGAATACAGATTGGGAAACTGAGTGATTAATTATTTCAGTCAATGCCGCCCTGTCACCACCACCTCGATTGCCGACGACCCTGTTCGCCTTCCTTCTACTTGCGCACTTGCATTCTGCTCGGTTAGTGCCGTTCCTTTTTTCTCGTTTAATAGTCGAATTTTGGAAAAAAGGGAAATGAATTGCGTAGCTGTATTATTGAAATTATTTAACAGTTTTAGTTTACATAGTGTAGCTAGTTCTGTATATTGTATACTGTATATCCCGTGTCTGAGTTGGATATAGTGTCGACTGGCCGTCGACTGTAAGCTAGATACCGTAGATTGCGGATTGATTGTTTGAGTCTGAGTTTTGGCTATACTGTGTAAATGAAGATGAATAGTTGTCTGCTTATTCGTATTGTCACCGTAGTGACGCATTTAAGTATTATGCGTCGAGTTAAACCTATTGGAATGAAATTTATGCGTAATGGAGATGACAGTAGGAAATACTGAGCTGATAGGTCCTTCCTTAGCTGATTCTTGCTTAAGTAATACTAGTTTATCAGGAAGTCGATAGCTAATAAAGTCAAGGAGTCTTAATTGTTTGTCGATATTTAGGTTAGAATCGGTTAATGTTTAATTACGGATTAAGTATAGTGGTAAATTGATTGATTAGTCGGCCTATCATTTGATATCTACTTGCGCGTCATATCTTTGGATTTAAACTAGAGTTAAGCATGAAACTTAATTATGTCAATTGCATGTGTCTCGTCGCGTCATAAGATTATTATGCTAAGCCTAGTCGTTAGTTAATTAGCACTACTTTATTGTTCTGGGGGAAATTTTCGGGAGTCTTTTAATTATTTAGCGTTCAAATTGAGTAGTATCATCTATTTATCAGGAACGAAGTCGCATAGCTTTCAGGATATCCACGGTGAGTGATTACGAGCTTTCGGCATCTGGCCCTGAGAAAGTTGATACCGTTCCTAACTTGCAATTTCCATACTTGTTCCTGTTTATGTGCCTGACTGTCTAACCCTGACTACGGCCACCCGACGACTAAAGACAGACTCCGACTCGATTACTGATTTCGATTTCTAACTGTATAACTGTAGATGACCTATATTTAGGGATACCTTACCTGTATTGACTTGATACTCTATTGTTCCAATTACTAATTGATATTGTACCCTGATCCTGTTTTACTGATCCTCATGAACTGCATTGCACGAAAATTGTTTTTCCTGAAAAAGCAACCACACACTGTTTTTGGAAAATTTTGGAAAACCGCACTGGTCGACAATGTCGACATACTGTTACTGAAGCTGGATGATGTCACCTGCAGCGCTATCTTTTCGGGCACCATTGACTGTACAACCATTCAAACGGTCTGGATTTTATGAGTTGTGATGGGTCGTGCCTGTCATAAAAAGCAACTCCACTCGCGGTCACGCCGCCACTGTTAAGACCGATACCTGATCAGTTCGGTCTAGCCCAAGACATTTACTGTTTAGTACTGTAAATCTGGCACCTTTCATGTGCTATGATCACTGACTGACTGATACCGGTTTCCCCACTATTTTAAACTCCCTGATCAGCGTATTGTGTTGGTTTGTTGTACTATTGCATTGATACGCATATTCATGCATGCTTGATTATCCTCACTGAGTCTTTATGACTGACACTCTCCTTATCCTGATACTAATTTCCCAGAATTTGAGCACGAAGAGAGGACAGGTAGCTAGGCAGACAGACAGACTCTGGCTTGTTTCGCTGCTGATATTGTAGATGTGTGTTTTATTTATCGAATTATAAATTACATTTGGGATTGTAATAATTAATATTTTGATATATTTCTGTATTTGGATGTTCGGCACAATCCTTGACGTCCGGACCAGACCGGGGCCTTACAGAGTGGTATCAAAGTCCGGTTTGGACCAAAAGGACTGTGACGTACTTCCAAATACCAACTCCTAAAAATTTTCAAAAATGGGGAGGGGAGAGACACATAAATATGCACTGTTATTATCTATATGTTACTGACTTCGACATATGAGCGACGATCGAAGTCGGGACTGGGACAATGAAAGGAACTTTGTACAATCATGGGTCGACGAAGCACATGCCGGGAGAATGCGCACCCGGCAAGTAGCTAAGCAACTGGAAGCAAAACGAAGGGCTCGTGCCCGCAACCGTGAGCGTCTCAGTGCGGTAGAACACCGGATGCACTCGATCCGAAACAAGATGGAATTTGTGTGGACTGAGTTGTCCCACATTGAACATGCTCTAGATGATCCACTGTCACCACCTCCGGCGATAGCCACGCCGCCTCACTCGGCTCTTTCGGCAATTGTTGGAGGAGGTATAAACATTGCCGGACCGAGTGGTATAGCTACCGGTGCCCGTGGATATCGGATGACGGCCCGGAAGTCCACATATCCATATCAGCAACGTCCCCTGGCTCCGCGCTACATCTCCTCCGAGGAGGAAGACCCATACGAGGACCCGAGACCGGACGAATATAGTACAGACGATGAGGAGTCGACTTGCCGACGTTAGAGGTTTAGAAGTCCTACGTGTATTAGTGATCTTAATCTTTGTTCTAAAACTATGTGCGTAGATATGTGTGTACTTATCTGTTTAAGTTATGAATGAACTGGTCAACTCGACCAGGAGTCTTGTAAGTCTGTAAAGTTTTAGATATCAACCCCGGTTTAAATTTATCTACTTATAGTATTATAGCTGACCTGAAATCCTTAACTCAAGGAAATAATAGGTCCTAAGGTAAAACCTTCTGGTGGGATCGGATTATGCAAAAAATGTTCTGTAGAATTTGAGTAGCGTTAAGAAATTGCCTATTATTATACTAATCGTTATCGTATCTGCAACTAGTCGTTAACCAAGTTACACGCCTTTCCGCATTTCAGACAAGTAAGATGTTTGAAGCTAACAGCCTGCAACCCGAAGCTCAGGGTGAAGAGTTCACACCCCCACAACTAGTTTCACCAAACCCAGAGGTAACCACTCCGACTCCTGGAGCGGGAGAAAACGAAACTAGAGGAAGCATGCTGGAGATGCTATCCTTTTGGACCTTTCTCACTCAGCAGTGGCAGAACCAGCAGCCGCTGACCACTCCAGCTCGATCGTCAGCCGTACAGAGCGACGACAAGGTACTAGAACGCTTTCTTAGGTTCAATCCTCCAGTGTTCTTCGGGAAACAAATGACAAGAAAGCAGAGGAATTTTTGGCTTGTTAGAAAAGATCTTTGAGGTCTTAAGCTATACCGAGGAACAGAAAGTCAAGTATGCCACCGACCGGTTAGAAGAAGCTGCGAGAAACTGGTGGGTACTGGTAAACAGGAGATAACAGGAAGGTACTCAGTCAACATGGAAGAATTTTCTGCAAGAATTTAACGATAAGTTTGTGCCCGAGGTAATACGGAATGCCCGAGAACGGGAGTTTCTGGAACTGATCCAAGGAAGTAAAAATGTGAGTGAATATGAAGCGGAATTTTCCCGCCTGATTCAATATGCTCCTCATTACTGGGATGATGAGAAGCGGAAAATTCACAAGTTTGTGGAAGGCCTGAGGTTGGAATTACGCCGGGTCTTAGTTTCAGTGAATCATGTAAGTTATATAAAAGTTGTGGAAAAGATTTTACAGCTTGAAGCAAAGTTTAGGGAGATAAAGAAGCTGGAGGAAAAGATTAAGAGGAATCGACCTGAGAATTCCTCATCTTTTAACAAACGACCGATGGAAACTAGAGTTCCTGAGCAGGCAAGAGGAAACCCTCGCCCCCTGGTTGAAACTGCACACCAGAATCCGCCACCAAAGACCCCCGACACAACTACCTGCCCTTTTTGCGGGAAGTCAGGCCATACTGAGACACAATGTTGGTTCAAGAACGGACGATGCCTAAGGTGCGGAAGTGATCAACACCGTGTTCAGGACTTCCCATCTGCATCCTCAGGGAGTCCTTCGGCACCCAATGCCATTGAAGGTACAATTTCCATTGCCTCCATCCCTGGTACAGCTTTATTTAATAGTGGAGCAACACACTTTTTCATTGTTGCCCGATATGCTAGAAAATTAGATTTTACTCCTATTAAACTAGCATATTACTTTGATATCGAATCTCCTTTTGGCAGTAGTGTAATATCAGATAGGGTCTACACTAACTGCGTAGTTGAGTATCTGGGTAAATATTACCCAGCAGATTTGATAGAGATAATGTTAGATTCTCATGACTTAATTTTGGGTATGGATTGGTTGTATGTACATCATGCAATACTCGACTGCCGAAACCGACAAATTTCCCTAGGAAAACCAATCACCTTTGAAACTCCACATCTGCCCAAACCCGAGTGATATCTGCAGCTAAAGCATGTATATTCTTAAAGCGTGGATGCCAAGCATATCTAGCCTACTTGATTAACCCTGCATTGGACCAAACTAAGATAGAAAATGTTGAGGTTGTAAGAGAATTTATGGATGTATTCCCGGAAGAACTTAACACGCTCCCACCGCATCGTGAAGTAGAGTTTGTTATAGAAACTATCCCTGGAGAGGAACCAGTATCCTGCACCCCGTACCGAATGGCCCCAGCCGAGCTCCGTGAACTTAAGGTTCAATTATAGGAGTTACTGGAAAAAGGTTTTATTCGTCCAAGTAGTTCCCCCTAGGGTGCTCCAGTGTTGTTCGTCAAGAAGAAGGACGTTACGCATGTGTACAGATTATCGACGGCTGAATAATCTAACCGTAAAAAACAAGTACCCGCTACTTCACATAGACGAGCTGTTCGATTTTCTGCAAGGATCCATGGTATACTCAAAACTGGATCTAAGACAGGGATATTACCAATTGAGGGTCCGGGAAGAAGATATTCCAAAGATGGCTTTTATCACACGATATGGGCATTTTGAGTTTGTAGTTATGCCCTTTGGTTTAACCAACGCACCTGCGTCTTTCATGGATTTGATGCATCGATCGTTCCGACCATTTTTGGATATGTTCGCCGTCATCTTTATCGACGATATACTAGTCTTTTCCAAAAGTCGGGATGAACATGTTATACACTTGAGGCTAGTACTTCAGACATTGCAGCAACAGAAGTTGTATGCCAAATTCAGCAAGTGCGAGTTTTGGTTATGGGAAGTTAAATTCTTGGGACACAAGATATCCCGAGAAGGTTTACAGGCTGACTCGGACAAGATTGAGGCTATATTACAATGGAAACAACCTGAAACAGCTACCGAAGTCAGAAGTTTCCTATGATTAGCTGGATACTACCGACGGTTCATTCAAGACTTCTCGAAGATAGTGAAGCCTCTGCATCTTCTCACAGCCAAGAATGCCAAATTTGAATGGACCGAGAAGTGCGACACCAGCTTTCAAGAACTAAAGAAAAGGCTAACTTCAGCACCGATCCTATCACTACCCCAAGGCTCCGAAGATTTTATAGTCTATACAGATGCATTCGGAGAGGGATATGGTTGTGTGCTGACACAACGAGGGAAATTTATTGCTTATGCATCCCGTAGACTAAAGCCCCACGAGCAAAATTATCTGATGCACGATTTGGAACTTGGAGCCACTATCTTCGCATTGGCCAAGTGGAGACATTACCTGTACGGTGTGACTTTTGAAATTGTTACGGATCATAAAAGCTTAAAATACCTCTACACTCAAAAGGAACTCAATATGCGCCAACGACATTGGATGGAGTTCTTGGAAGATTATGACTGTATAATTACGTATCAGTCAGGTAAAGGTAATGTAGTAGCAGATGCCTTAAGCCGGAAAAGAGACAGTGTTCCACCTGCAACTAAATTAGGAGTTTTGCAAGTGAAGCCAAGAATTGGATACAATGGTCTCACTATAACATCAAATCTTTATAAACAGATCAAGGATTCTCAACCGCTGGACCCAGCATTCGACAAGTTAAAGGCGGAAATACAAGGTGAGAAATCCCTTTTGAAACTAGATGAAGAAGGAGTATTACGGTACAAGGAAAGACTATGGATTCCAAAGGAATTGAGGAATAGAATCCTAAACGAAGGTCATAGAACCATCTACAACATTCATCCTGGAGGAAATAAGATGTACGCCAACCTCAAAGGAAAATTCTGGTGGCATGGAATGAAACGGGATATTGTCGCCTATGTGCAGAAGTGTTTGACTTGCCAGATGGTAAAAGCCGAGAATCAAGGGCCAACTGGATTACTACAACCGTTGTCAATTCCTTGCTGGAAATGGGACCAGATAACCATGGATTTCATTACCGGATTTCCAAAGATCCATGGATATGACAATATCTGGGTGATCGTAGACATATTAACCAAATCTGCGCATTTCATTCCAATCGGATCGTAGTACAACATAGAGAAGTTAGCGGAACTATATATACGGGAAATTGTTCGATTACACGGGATTCCTGTCAGTATAATGTCCGTCCGAGATCCAAAATTCACTTCCCTATTATGGCAACAATTGCAGAAAGGTCTAGGATCACAACTGAAATTTAGTACTACTGCTCACCCGCAAACTGACGGACAATCGGAAAGGACAATCCGATTTCTTGAAGATCTACTCAGGTCATGCAGTTTAGATTTCCCCGAAACCTGGATCAGTCATTTACCGTTAATCGAGTTCACCTACAACAATAGATATCAAGCTTCAATTCAGATGGCCCCGTATGAGGCACTTTATGGTCGAAAATGCCGATCACCGTTAGATTGGGATATGGAGGACCGGAAATATACCTCCACTCGAGCAGAGAATGCCCTACATCCTGAGATAGTCTAGGAGTCGATTGAAAAGGTATAGATGATCCCGCGATGGATTAAGGCAGCCCAGGATAGACAGAAATCCTACGCTGATCGTTGACGGAAGCACTTGGAATTTGAAGAAGGAGACCAAGTGTTCTTAAAGATTTCCCCGAGGAAGGGGATTAAGCGAATTGGAAAAGGAGGAAAACTGGCGCCCCGCTACATTGGACCTTTCGAGATAACCCGGAGAGTGGGACCAGTTGCCTATGAGTTGGCGCTGCCTCAGAACCTTACCAGAATTCATAACGTTTTCCATGTGTCCCAACTTAAGAAATACCACCCCGATCCCGAACATATCCTTCAACCCACTGAAGTTAAACTTGAGGAAAATCTGACCTATGAAGTGAAACCCCTCCGAGTCTTGGATACCCAAGTGAAAGAGCTTAGGAATAAGCAGATTCCTTTAGTTATGATTCTCTGGTAGAATCATACCCTAGAAGAGGCCACTTGGGAGAAAGAAGCTGAGATACGAGAGAAGTACCCATAACTGTTCACCGAAGATAGGTCGAATTTGGAGGACCAAATTCCCTAAATTGGGGGAGAATGTAAGAACCACCAATTTTTAATACGATATTTTATTATTATTTTAACTGATCAGTGACTACTAATTCGACGAGTGCGAATGTATTTAACTTTTAACAGCGAGTCAAATTCGGAAATTAACGGCCAGTTTCGATCGCCAGTTAATTACAAATAAGGGTTAAATTAGTATTTGATTAATAAAATAATACTAAAAATAATAAAATAAAATAAAAATAATTATTTTAATTTTTAAACGGCTTTAGTTTGTCTTGAATATTGCCCGACAATCGATTTCGTATTTTTTCGGAATTTTCTTACGAGCCGTTTGGAAGCCAGAAGGAACTAGGAGTATATAGTGGTAAAAGGACTTTTATACCCTTAAAATTACTCCTTCTTCCCCAAAAATTCTTCATGCCATTCAAATCAAACAGCCGCCATGTCCAACCGATCAGTCCAACCCGTGAGTTACTTCGGGCGGAATCCACCGGCCATGGTCGGCGCCGCCGTGGACCCCCCTTGAAGCATGTCATGAGGCACTGTAAAACACGTGGAGGCACGCGTCAATAGGAGAAGAACGGCGTGTGGTGAGTGGCCGGACACGCGGCCCTCAATGGGCACTCCGGCCGACCATCAGGCGGCGCCCTCCGCCTATATATATACCGGCAGTCCTGCTCTCATTTCCCGTCACACCATTTCTCCCGCTCTCTTCTCATCCGCCTACTTGACCACTGCGCGCCACTCTCCTCCGCGACTGCCGACCTCATGCCATTACCAACCGCTTCTCAAATATCCCTCATTCGCCGAATTAAGTGTCGTTTACGCGACCAATTTTTCCGGGAAGTATCCCGCCTTTTTGAATTTCTTCAAATACAGAACGGGAAACAGAGTGATTAATTATTTCAGTCCCTGCCACCCCATCGCCACCACCTCGATTGCCGACGACCCTGTTCGCCTTCCTTCTACTCGCGCGCTTGCATTCTGCTCGGTTAGTGCCGTTCCTTTTTTCTCATTTAAAAGTCGAATTTTGGGAAAACAAGAAATGAATTGCGTAGCTATATTGTTGAAATTATTTAATAGTTTTAGTTATAGTGTAGCTAGTACTGTATACTGTATATCGCGTGTCTGAGTTGGATATAGTGTCGACTGGCCATCGACTGTAAGCTAGATACCGCAGATTGCGGACTGATTGTTTGAGTCTAAGTTTTGGCTATACTGTGTAAATGAAGATGAATAGTTGTCTGCTTATTCGTATTGTCACCGTAGTGACGCATTTAAGTATTATGCGTCGAGTTAAACCTGTTGGAATGAAATGTATACGTAATGGAGATGACAGTAGGAAATACTGAGCTGATAGGTCCTTCCTTAGCTGATTCTTGGTTAAGTGATACTAGTTTATCAGCAAGTCGATAGCTAATGAAGTCAAGGAGTCTTATTTGTTTGGCGATATTTAGGTTAGAATCGGTTAATGTTTAATTACGGATTAAGTACATTGGTAAATTGATTAATTAGTTGGCGTATCATTTGATATCTACTTGCGCGTCATATCTTTGGATTTAAACTAGAGTTAAGCATGAAACTTAATTATGTCAATTGCATGCGTCTCGTCGCGTCATAAGATTATTATGCTAAGCCTAATCGTTAGTTAATTAGCACTACATATTATTTTGGGGGAAATTTTCGGGAGACTTTTAATTATGTAGCGTTGAAATTGAGTAGCATTGTCTATTTATCAGGAATTACGAAGTTGCATAGCTTGCAGGATATCCACAGTGAGTGATTACGAGCTTTCGGCATCAGGCCCTGGGATAGTTAATACCGTTCCTTACTTGCAATTTTCATACTTGTTCCTGTTTATGTGCCTGACTGTCTAACCGTGACTGCGGCCACCCGACGACGACCGACTGACTCCGACTCGATTACTGATTTCGATTTCTAACTGTATAAATGTAGATGACCTGTATTTAGGGATACCTTACATGTATTGACATGATACTCTATTGTTCTAGTTACTGATTGATATTGTACCCTGATCATGTTTTACTGATCCTCATGAACTGCATTGCACGAAAACTATTTTTTCCTGAAAAAGCAACCACACACTGTCTTTGGAAAATTTTGGAAAACCGTATTGGTCGACACTGTCGACATACTATTACTGAAGCTGGGTGATGTCACCTGCAGCGCTATCTTTTCGGACACCACTGACTGTACAACCATTCAAACGGTCTGGATTTTATGAGTTGTGATGGGTCGTGCCTGTCATAAAAAGCAGCTCTCACTCGCGGTCACGCCGCCACTGTTAAGATCGATACCTGATCAGTTCGGTCTAGCCCAAGACAATTACTGTTTAGTATTGTAAATCTGGCACCTTTCATGTGCTATGTCCACCAAAATCCACAAAATCGATCCATAGAGGAGGTCCAACCGACGATGAACGACAGTTCCACGGAGGCGAATCGATCAGCTCCGGTGGAGGAGGTGGCGGAGACGCGTGATTTGTCTGAGGAGGATGAAA
>JAYMSP010002667.1:0-23000 GCA_036897095.1 Plantago elongata
AGAAGGAATGGGATTGAAGATTTTGACTCGAGGTTGATGCGAAGGAAAACCCAACCTAGTTGACTGGAGATCCCAAGATATAGGTTCAAAGGGACAACCTAATTGTGTTTATGTGAGTTCACTGCGGGAGTTACCTTAACAGTGAAAAGGTGTCAAGAGGTTAAACATATGGTTTGTAATGATTCAGAGGAATCACCTATGTAAGAGTGAGTGTAGGCCGCTTCAACAAGAATTATATTCCAAATTCTTGTATGCTCTTACAGAACCAGGAAAGGTGTTCATGGCCTTAACGAAAATAACCATGAGAACAAAGTTATGCCAGAGAGAAATCTGTGTGGAATACATCGTCGTTTACATAAACGACAGAACAGTTTAAGGACATCACGTCTACTGGTCAGGCAGGAAAGAAGATGCATTCTTACGAGGGAGGGTTCAATGGTGGTAACACCTACCAATCCTATGCAGATGTTCAATCGTAGGATTATCATGAAGTTTTCTTCATGTGGGGGATTGTTGGAATTTATGAAAGGAAAATTTTTTTAGTAAACTATGCCTTGTGGGGTATGTTTTCTATGAGACTACTTCTTAATTATTCGTTAATTAAGTGATTAAACTATATAGTCGTATGCTACTATGTAAGAGCTTCGAATTGATATATTGCATGCCCAAAAACGGACCTTGGGTTAGTGAGGAACAAGTGCTTAAACTTGGAAGAGTGAGTGGGATCACATTGCTTGCAAATGAAAGTCATCTCTAGTTTATAACCTCTTGCATTATTATACTTGCTAAGTGTGATGGTGAGGTTATGGAAAACCTTCTACGTGGGCGCAGGGGGTGCAAATCCTTGCCAGATTTGTACTGAAACTTGTGGGACTTGGGTGCGAGCGAGGGTGCGCGACCTGCGTACACGAATGCCGGACCGAAATAGGCACAAGCGGCTGGCCCGCCAACATTTTGCTCATGGTCTGAACGTTTTTCTTCAAGAACTTTCTTAATGGACTCTTCATATTCTGTAACTCTTCTCATTATTGCCCACTACCTCCACTACCTGTGGCACAATGAATGGGCAGGAGTTACACCATTGTAGTGCACCCACTACTTGGTGTAGTTAATTGAGATTGTCATTACTCACCCCATTCCTCACCTATAAAAAGGTCTCAGTGTTAGAGTAGAAGTTTTGCACCAACAGAACTCTTCACTTCTGTTTTCTTCTCCTTCCTTCAGTCTTTGATAATCCAGGCATAATCTGAGTTCGCCAGAACAGCTAAGCAGTGCAGCTTACCTGTTAGGTTTCGACCGTTGTATCCTGGGAAACAAGCGTCCAGTGAATACTCAAAGCACCATAGTGAGAGGTAGTGAGGGGGCGTAATTGTTTTAAGGAAACTGTGCAGGCACATGCCTCGGATTAGTCTTACTAAAGGCGGTTTGTTTTATTTAGATTATGTTATCTTCATTTGTCATACACTGGAACTAACACAAAATTCCCACTAAACCATGTTTACTCATAAGATTTCACAAAATTGACTTGACTACTAAAAATAGCAAAACAAATTATATTTTTGAAATGAATAAAATAACCAACAATAACTCCTTTCCTTAAGAAGATTCATTTAATTGTTGCTCATCATCTATTGGTCAATCTATCTAGGTTCTTTTGATTTCATTCATAACTCGTACCTCTTATACTCGGGTCTTACAAATCTCCATAAATTCTCTTTCTCTTTGATATTAATGTAAAAAAAGGTAATAGCAATAAATTCAAAAAACTTTGGCGAGTACTAGATTATGTTGTGCATAATGATAAGTATCGAATATTCATATTAGTTGGGTGAAGGAGGAATTTTTGTGAAGCCTAGATTAAAAACATTCAATTAAATTTATTTAAAAGAATTCACTACATATGACATATATTTTTGCGTTCTCCCCGGCATAATTATTATGGATGTTGATAATCCATGACTATCACGAGTACGACTACCACCACTGTGAGGACGACGACTAATACTGCTACTGCTACTACTACAATTACTACTACTACTACTTGGGAAAATGTTTGTATACTTAAGTTGTGTGAAACTAGTTTTCGTTTGGCCGCTTACACAACCGGCTTGGTCACAGGTGCCAACAAATCCAGTTTTACAAGGAGCTTGTTAAGTTGAAAAATAATTTAATTAGAGACATACTTAAGTTCCCAATAAACCTTCATAGAATTTTCACTACAAGCCCTCTTCAAGTCTTGATCAAGGCTTCGACTCCAAAAACCAATGTCATGAGACATAAGATACCTATAATGCTTATTGTGGCGCATTTCTTTATCCAAATCTGGCATATTAATACCAGAATTCATCGCCTCGGAGAGCCTATAAACATCCCATGGATTAACCCGAATCGCACCAGTTAAAGAATGCGAACAACCAATAAACTCTGACACAATAATCACACTCTTCCTGGGTGTATTATGTTCAACTCCAAGGGCATTGTCCAACTCTTGACAACCCTGCCTGACCACCGTGTATTTATAGGGCACCAAATTCATACCATCCCTAAAGGAATTCACCACCACACACTCAGAAATTGAGTAATATGCAACCTTATCTGGAAAATTTACCGGCCCATGAATACAAACGATAGGTTGATAACCTGAAGCAGGATCGCCATACTTCTCATTAACATCATTTGCAATCTTAGTGATCTCATCATGTACATTCTGAATATCCTGCCCATGACTCCTTGGAGAGTTAACTAGCTGGACAAGAACCACATTACCCCTATGATTTGGATGATCATGCAACAACATCCCCATGGCCATAAACTTCAAACTGATCCCCTTAAACATATCCATGTCATCTACACCTAACAACACAACCTTCCCATCATAATTCCTTTTTAATTCCATGATCTTTTCTGCCGTATCCCTTAAGGACATAACCGCTTCAATTCTCCCCAAGTGCACCCCAACAGGAAGTACCTTCACACTAACAATCCTCCCATGGATATCCAAACAAATGTAACCCCTCTTGGACTGATTATCCAAATCTAGCATTCTACGACAACATGTTAAAAAATTCCTAGCATAATCAAATGTGTGAAACCCAACCAAGTCACAATTCAATAATGCCCTTAATATCTCCTCTCTAACAGGCAAAGTATGATAAATTTCTGTAGAGGGAAAAGGACTATGCAAGAAAAAACCAAGCTTTATTTTGTTTTGCCTTTTCCTCAGAATTGTAGGAAGAATCATGAGATGGTAGTCATGAACCCAGACATAGTCTTCTTCTGGGTTGACAACTTCCATGACCTTGTTAGCAAAAATCATATTGGCTAAAACATAAGCTTTCCACATATCCTCATTAAACTTAATACCATGGCTAGGATTCACAGGAAGCACATAATGAAATAGAGGCCAAAGAAAATGCTTACAGAAACCATGGTAGAATTTGTTGAATAAATCAATGGGCAAGAAAGTTGGGACGCATTTAAACTCATCGAGCAAGTACTCTGACAGATCATCTTGGCTTTCCAAATCAATTTCCACAGGTAAACCACCTACATAGATAACTTCTGTATCTGGAGAAAAACCGCCTTTAAGCTGCAAAACAAGTGCATCCTTGTCCAGTTCGAACCGCCATTGAAATTCTTGAGAAGGGTCTCGAGTAGCCTTCAAAGGGAGTTGGTTAGCTACGATCACACGCCTTTGTTGCTTCTCGATTGGGACCTGATCTGATGACTGGCCTAGAGTTGAGACAACTTGAGGGAATGTATCATGAACATTGGAGTTATCTTATAGTTTTAGGGGCATTGTAGGGAGACTATTTGAGTGAACGGTAGAGCAAACAAACAGAGAAATTTTTCACAACTAGTAACAAAGAACCAATTCACTAGAGCAAGAAGAGAAATTTATTGGTATCATTTATAAATGTGTTTTGGGACATAACAATGTGGTGGAAATGTTTGGTGCGACAACTGCTTATAAAAGGGAAAAAGCAGATTGGAATTTTCATTTAATGTAGAAGATTGTGCATATATAATTATCTTTTCTTCCTATTTTTATTTTATCTTTTGGTAGGGATAAGAATGCATATATGAGTGATATATACATGACTTCGTTTACAAATTCTAAAACCTATAAATTACCCGATTTAGTGAATTTTCTATCTTTATTTGCAACACATTAATATCTTTCCGTATTACTTATATGTACTTATGACACGTAATTAAGATCCATTACGACTACATTATATTTGTTGGTGAATTTAAAAGCGTCCAGCATGATTGCATTATATTGGTTGGTGAATTTATAAGCGTCCAGTACGACTACATTATATTGGTTGGTGAATTTAAAAGTGTCCAGTACGACCTACATAAATTTTTGGGTACCGTTACTTTCACCTACTATAGTTGTTTCCTACATGCTAACGGTCAAAAGTTTCACGGAAATGATTGGTCACAGTTCGGCTCGGTTTTGTAAAATTTGTTGATTACCTAGTTGGTAGCCGATTGGGTAGGTGATAAACTAGTTGATTTTTATAAAAGCGTTTAATAAATTAGCAAAAAATAATGTGCTAATATAGTTTGTATTAGCAAAAAAGTAGCTTATATAGTTTGACAAGCTTATCAACTACAAGCCAGGAGTTCGCGTCACATATCAAAATATGCTAATCGAGTTGAAAAACTGGCTGATAAGCAAAGTGTTGAATCTAGATTAGTTAACTGGTTCATCATAACTAGATTTATGCTAGTAATAGAAACCTTATTAGTTAAATTACAAATGAATATAATGTGTCTCTTTATAGTATATTTACTCTTTAGAATAATAGCAAAAGGAGTTTTATGAATCTTAAAATAATTCTTTTATAAATTCAGCAGATTACACTTTTTCTTATTTCATCTTTTATTTTTATGAAAACATATCTTATTCATTTCCATGTCCATCTCTTATTATATTACCAAATGATGAGTGATATTTTGATAAAATAAATAGAGAACAAATATTGTTTGATTGGTAGTAGGGTACCATTTTAAATATTTAAATCTAATTTCATAGATTTGTACAATATAATTTAATCATTTATATAATAAATTCTTATTAGGTATATTAAATTAAAATTTTATCAATAATTATGCTATCTATTGGAAGATAAAAATAATTTGGATAAAAAGAAATTATCTCCATTCTTGCTAGTTATTAATTATTGAAACTGAAATATCATCTTAACAATTTAATGAAACTGTTCAGATATGAATGTCTAAATTTTATCTAGAAAATATATAATACTTCATGTTTTAAGAAATTTTTATGATATTCCTTAAAAGTGTAAAGTTTGTTTTTTTTTAATATCCTTAGATGATATTCGACGGCATAATCTATTACATTTAATTTACGTAAAACCTGGTTTGTTCCATAAATTATTTTAATCTCTACGAGTTTATATCAAATGAATGCATTTGAATATTCAAAACAAAAGATTAATCGAATTTATATAATCATTAATAATGTTTGTAATTAACTAAGTATGATATTTTTACCCTCTATCATGATAGATATAGGAGCATAATAGGTATAGAAATTGACGGTTGGATAGGCATTTATCTAAACATTTGATACTCTGTAATTACCACAATGGATGTAGGAAACATATAATCAAGTGAAATGGTTACTGAATAATCGTATTTCATTATTTCGTTATTTCTTAACGTTCGGCATAAATATCTCATTTTTTTGCACCGAAAACCGTGCAATTCCACAAAAACGTAATCATCACCTACAAAATATACAAAAACAAGTTTTAATTGACCATAATATGATATAAATATTGAATTTTGGGCTAAAAAATGGGGGTCCAAAAGTATTTTAATTTGCACATTTTATGGTTACATCAATAGCTATGACAAATTAAATAACCCAGATTTATTGGTTAATATTAATTAGGTTTTGTTCTAGAATTATAATTTGAATGAATTCAACAAGATATCATTGCTAGAGTCGTCAGGTTTTCAATTGATGTAAACAAACTGTTATGATTTGATGATCGGTTCTCCTCTGGAACGAAAGATCCTAAGATGATCTTGGTGTTCGGAATACCAACCGTCACCCATGTCTTCATCCAACATCAGGGTGCGCCCGATTTAACAAACAGGATGTGCCCGGCAGCCTTTTCTAAATTGTTTTACCTTCGTAATTAGAGGACGCGTCTGATCCTTGTAATGCCAACTCTTATGTTTCTCATGGGAATCAAACTTGGATCCTTCCACTGGAGTGTCAAGTCTTGTAATACTCTAATAGAAAAAGCTACAAAATACAAAAATAAGGTAAAAAAGACTTGCAAAATACCAAAACTTGGGTCCTTTCACTGGGAATCGTTTTTCCTCAAGTTTTTACCGGAAAATACAAAAGCTACAAAATACAACTAAAACACGAAAGCCATGAAAAATGAACGAGAAACACTACAAAATAATAATAAAGACTTGCAAAAATAAGGTAAAAAGACTGGATGACCTCTAAATCATGAAGTCATCACTCGTTATGGATGGGAAATATGTTCGTTCCATTATTCCATCGGGTGCCTTTAATCTTTCAAGCACGAAGAAGCTCTAAGGTATACTTATGTCGATCACTTCTTTCGATCCATGACATATGTGAGCCATCTCATTTACCTATTTGCATCGCCAAATTGAACAAAATGAATTTATCAATCGATTCTAGATGCAAATCACCACCAATCTCTATTCAGAGAATATAATCACCCATTTCGGGGAATCGAACCCGTGACCTCATGGTTACGGGGTATCACCACCAATCTCTATTCAGAGAATATAATCACCCATTTCGGGGAATCGAACCCGTGACCTCATGGTCACGGGGTGTCTCAGCATGCCACTTGTCTACAAACGCTTTGACTTGCATCGCCAAATTGATACAAATGTGATTGGGACCCCTGAGAAAAGCGGCTTATAATGTCTTCCTTTGACGAGGGAGCCAAGTCAGTGGTACCTAACAATTAACTCAGACTCAGTGAGAACACTTGAAAAATGTGTGGGGAGGGACAAGATGAAGTACATGTTGTTGTAGACCGTTAAATCATGAACTTCAAGCCAGTGATGCCTATTATAATTTATGTGGCCAAGCTCTTTCAAACCGGAGGAGATTATGGATAGGCTCCCTTATATCAATGCAATCTACTCTCCTTTACCAAAGACTCTTAGGTGTGTTGTGGACCTAAAAATGCATATAGGATTGTACATGTGTATGTTATTGATCTTGTTCAACCCTTCTCCATTGATGTCCGTTGATGAATCGCTTTTACATTGTCTCATCTTATCTCTTTTATCATCCTTGAGTCTTGTTATTGTTTATTTTCGTTGTTTTTTTGTTTACTTGTTCGTGTTTCGTTGTTCTATAGGCGGTTTTTGCAAACCACATTGAATGAAGGTCAAAAAAAAAAGTGTGTTTCTATGCAATTGTTGGTCCTGATAAACAACAATGTAAATGGCTTGTGGGGGGGAAGAATAATTTTAAAACTTTTGCCGTTCACAGATTTCAATATATTAGATATCCGTTAGTTAGATCAGTGTTAGAGATCAGAAGAGTTTGTGATAAGTACTTGTTGTGTGTATGTGTTAGACAACTAAAATATCAAAATAAAGCACAAGCATAAGATAAATAACCTGAAGTATAAGTTCCATAAGTAAATGATGACACACAAAGTTATAGTGGTGTTTGAGGGTGGCATAATCCCACAACTTATCCACTCACCCTGTCTTAGGACTTAAATTCACTAAAATAAGATGATGGGGTTCCTTACAAAATCAATCCCCCGCTGGCACTAAGTTTCCAACCAAGTGTTCCGTCTGAGTTATTCCACAACTTTCTCAACTAAGTACTTCCTCTACTCAATAACCTTGAGCTATTCCGTAGCTAAACCTTTAGCTATTCCTTACACCAAACCCCCTCATTTAATGAAATTTTGTCAAAGCCCCCATGAGTTATAGAAATGTTAACAAGAAAACCCCTCACAAGCAAGTGTAACACGTATGGAAAGTTAATTAATTCTATGGGATTTCATAAAAGTTAATGATAATTCTATTGAGGGGGTTTTGTATTGATTCAGGCACATGAAATTGCCCTTTTCATACAATGCCTGATGAAGACTGGATTAGAGAGAATCTGTGGAGAAAATTCGAGACAAAGCTTCCTGCTTAATTTGGATGGCCAATAATTTTCTGGGGTTTTGTTTGGAACATTTGGAAATCTCGGAATGCGTTCATATTCCGTGGAAAACCAGGAACGACTGGTCGGATTATGTTTCCCTATCCATCAACAAAGTTGTGACATTCACATGCGGAATTATCCAACGAGTGATTATCTAAATAGTTTGAAATTGCAGAAACCTTCCAGTTACTTGGATGAAACTAAACGTGGATGGAACGCAATCCATCGGATAATGTTGGTGCAATTGGTGGCACTCTTAGAGATGAGTCCGTGAGTGAGATGGGGATTTACTACTCCTCTCTGAAGCCCCACAGTTGATGAAGCGGAGCTTGGCAGCGTACAAAGAGGACTTGAGATTGCTTGGGATCAAAGAATCCATAAGCTCCAAGTGAAGATAGATTCGGAAACCTTTCAAAGGTGGATGACGGAGGATACAACATCCCCGAGGTAATTAGAAGCAAAAGTGGAAGTGTACAAAAGCCTACTCCACAGTTGAGGATATCTCCAAATCCGCACATATCTTGTGTTATATATCATAATATTACTTACGTACCATTGCATTTCCCTGTTGTAGATATTCCTTTAGGAATTGATAGGATTATTTAGTTATGCAAATATTTTGTAATGATACTACTTGTACTATAAATATAAGAAATGTAGTAGCCACAATTGTGTGGTCTTCATATCAATCTTAACATGGTATCACAAGCCTCTGGTTAACACCACAATTTTTTTTTCCGATCATCTTCTTTCTTACTACTCTCAATGGCTTTCAACAGCTCCTCTAAACCTCTTTCTCTGAAACACTTTGCTACTTCTAAATGCCAAATATGCAAGAAAATTGGTCACACTGCGGATTGGTGTCATTACAAATATCATTCCAATTGACAACATCTTCCGTCAGCCTTGTTCACTGCACCAGCGGATACTTCCATTTGGTATGTCAATATTGGTACCTCCGCTCATATGACGGCCTCTCCACCTACCCTTGACAACTCAAACCGTACTCCGGTACTGATAGAGTCGTTGTCGGTAACGGTGATTCTCTCCCCATAACTCATATTGGTAGTCGATCTATTATACCCTCTCTCGATTTACTAAATGTTTTTGTGGTTCCACATATCACGAAAAACTTTCTTTCCATTAGCCGTCTCACAAATGATTTTTCCGGTAGACGTAATCTTTTCCAGTGACTCTTTTACTATCCAAAATTGAAATACAGGAATGCTTATAGCTCGAGGAAAAGTAACGTGAGGCGGCCTATATGTTGTACAAAAGGTCCATGCCGCACTTATGGTTGCCATCCAAAATAAACGCCTTCATGGATCATTTGAGCTAAGGAATGCACGCTTAGGGCATGTTGCTCACCGCACCATTTCTCTTATACATCGGCAAAGCCGCTTATCAATCTCCTCTTTGTTGCCGAATCCGAAAGTTTGCCCACCTTGTCAAATGGCTAAAAGTCACAAACTGCCTTATTCTATTAATGAACGCAAAGCCACTAGTCCCCTAGACTTGATTCATTGTGACATTTAGGGCCCTGGGTCGTCAACTTCTCGTGATGGTTTTAATATTATATCTTACTTCTTGATTCAAAAAATGATTGTTGTATCATTTGCATTTCATGATGTAAAAAGAAATTGTATATCGTCACACTTATTGTACAATTTTAGGTGTGAAGTTTGTATATTTACACTCTACGATACAACATTTTTGTTATATATACACTTTATGATACAATGTTTACGGTCTATGATATAATATTTTTCTTTAATAGGTCTTTATCTAAAACTTTACTTCCAACTTGGTTATTGTCAAGAATTTCCGCCATTTAATGAGTCTGCTTCTAGCAATTTACAATCCATTTATCCAGGATCAGCTCCTTGTCAATCTAGTCATAAGCCTTTTGGGTCTTGCACTAGTTGGCACGATGGCCCAATATATTCCACTAACCCATCACCAACATCCCCAACTCATCCAACTTCTCAAAACTCCACTGCTGTAAGGGCTCGATTGGTAGCATGATTTTGCATCCCAAGTTACGTTTGACAGTGAAAAGCACCCGATTGGTAGGAAAAACGCCCGGAATTGCACCAGAGCTGCCCGACTCCTCTGTCCGGAAAATGGCCCAAAAGCACCTCAGCAACGCGTTTCGAAATACATGAGACCCCCCGTGTATTTCAGTTTTGCACTAACGGGCATGAAAATGGATTAACGTGAAATGACATTATCACGCACATTGTTGCCGGAATTACGGATTGACATCCCAACCCTAGCCTTCATCTTGGAACCATATAAACAGAAGACTTGTCCATTTCATCTCCCATCATTGTTGTCTTCAAGCTTTCTCCACCCATTATTCCGCAGGTACTTGAAGGTCGAATACTCTTTTGGTTGATATATTCTTGTTCGTCTCCTAATTTGCTTTCTCTGTATCTTGGCATTTTCGAGTTTAGTGGAGATTGGGTAAAAGTCGATTTGGGGATCTGAGGAGAATTCGGCTCCACTCTTTTCTGCCAGCTGAATCAGGTTCTTATATCGACACCCATTAATCAATTATGTAGTAACTATAGGTGGTTGAGGTGCGAGCAGTGAATGGCTTTCATGTAGATGCATTGAATGTCTCGATTTTGCTGTGTATGAGTAAATGCGGTAGTTCATGTATTGTTTTGGGCAAATTGGTGAATACTGGTCTGAATGTTGATTTTTGGGTTGTTTGCGTACCCATCCGGTACATTTATGGTTGACTAGCATTTATGTTCTTGTCATTGTTCTGTGTGAATTGATGATTGTGGGTCTGATTGAATTGATTTTGGTTTGTTGGGTACCCATCTGGAACAATTTTGGTTGAAAATCATTTATGTTCATGTCGGTGTTCCAGTTTATTCTCATTTGAGTAGGTGTTAGTCAATCAGTTAGTTTTTTTGTGTTTAGTTATGGTGTCAGATGCTCAAAGGAAGCGAACTATTTTGTGTATGGCTCTTGGTATGATGCTAGCCATTATTTGGTACTACTATAGGAAGGTAAGGCCGCGTATGCTACGCCTACGTAAACGTAAGCGCGCTTCTCGTTATCGTATGCACCCTAAAATGGTTTCCCAAAAGGAGTACATGGATAGATTGGCTATTGAGAGTGACGTGAATTGAAAAAAAATATATTACAAATGAACAAAACCAATTTCAGGTAGTTTTGTGACCTACTAAAGGAGAGTGGGGGTTTGGAGAAAAGCAAGTATGTGTGTCTGGAGGAGAAGGTTGCAATATTTCTTGCTGTTATTGGACATCATATGAAGCAGAGGGTTTTTCAGTTTAGCTGGAGACGATCGGGATGGACCATTAGCATGTACTTTAATGAAGTCCTCCAATGTGTGTTAAAACTGCATAGGATCTTGTTGGCTCGTCCTCAACCTATCCCTCAGACATGCGTGGACGAGCCTTGGTGTCATTTTAAGGTAATGTTGCGTCAATATTTTATTATTGAATATTTTTGTTTATGCATCCTTGATTTTATGATTTACAAGGGTTGCTTTGTTGTTGCAACGCAGGGTTGTCTTGGTGCTCTTGACGATACTTACATTGAGGTCAATGCCGTTGTAGACCTTCAAGACCATTATCGTAATCATAAAGGAAGGTTATCTATGAATGTTCTTGGGGTGTGTGATAAGGATATGAAATTTATATACGTCTTGACTGGATGGGAAGGTTCCGCAGCGGATGGGAGGGTGTTAGGAAATGCTTTGAACCGTGTTGGTGGTTTAACCGTGCCACGAGGTATGAAACCTTGTTTAACGCGGTAGTTCTAATGCTATAAACCCTACATCAATTTATGGTTGACCCACCTTTGCGTTTTTTATGTTTTTTTGCAGGGAACTATTAGCTTGTGGATGTTGGCTACATGAATGCCCCTGGATTTCTACCCCCTTCCGTAAGACCAAATACCACCTGAAGGAGTGGTCCGAGTCTAGTCTACAACCACAAACACAAAAAGAGTATTACAATTGAAGCACTCATCGGCTAGGAACGTGATAAAAAGGACATGGGGTCTTTTGAAGAAGCGATGGACTATATTGCGTGGACCATCACACTACCCATTAGAAACTCCATATGATATCATTCTAGCGTGTTGTTTGGTTCATAATTTTCTAAGGGAATATGCAAGTGACGATCTTTTACTTGACGAGACAGATGATCCCGCCTTTGTAACTCGTGAAGCTTTAGATCGTGCATTATCTGATGATGACGGTGATCTCACCAATGATGATCCGGAACCAATTGATAGTCTAAACAAATGCGACCAACGGAAGCAATACTGCCGTGATTTAGCTGCAACAATGTATTTCCATTGGAGGATGAAGGTGGCTGGTTTGGAGAATCATGTAGTTCTCAATGATTGATATTGCTTTAACATAGATTCGTGGATTTCCTTTTTTCAGTTTTTGGAATGACTAAATGGTGTTTTGATATGACTGTATGTACAACTGATTGTTATACTGATTGAGCTTAATCTGGTTATTGTACTTAAGTTGTTGGAGTAACGTATTGTTGTTATGTACTGCTTGTTACATGATTGTTGTGTTCGAGCTTAATCTAGTTATAGTACTTGATCTGTTGGAGTAACGTATTGATGTTATGTACAGCATGTTACATGATTGTTGTGTTCGAGCATGATGTTGGTATTGCTTTACTACTGATTGATGTTCACTAATCTATTGTTGGTCTGAAAACTGCAGACATGTCATCTGAAAGTGAGGCGAGCATTGACCTAACAAATGTAGATCAGAGTGATGAGGAGTGTGAAGTTGAAGACACTCAACCCGAAGAGACTGAGGTATGTGATACCCAAGGGCAGCCTGCTGGAAAGAAGAAGAAGGGTGGCACGAGGTTGAAGGTTTATCGTAAGTGGAGTACGAATGAGGAGCTAGAGTTGCTTGCTGCTATGAAGAAGGCGAAGAGTTTGGGCATGAAGTCGAAACAGAGTTTTAGAAATGGGGGACTCATTTTCATGGAAATGAAACTTGCAAAGAGGTTTCCTAATTCTAATCTGCTGGTCTCCCACACATTAAGAATAAGCTTCAGACTTGGAAGGATAATCACAAGGATGTGTTAGGGGAAGAAGAGCAGGAGTGGATGTGGCTGGTGTGATGTTAAAAAGTTCATCTGTACTGAGGAGGTTTGGGCTAAACTCGTGAAGGTAAGGTGTGTCAGAACCTTTCATATGTGAACACTCTATTATGGCAGCAATATATTGATGAATTTGAAGTAACTGGCATGTTATATGTATTATTTCTATTCGCTGGCAGCAACTTTAATATTTTTTACCGATGCAGGACTACAAAACGCTGAAGACGAAGAACACGAAATGGCCTTACTTTGATGACTGGTGTGAGGTGTGGGGTACTGAAATAGCAACTCGTAAGTTCTCTAAAGCTTTTGGTGAGGGATTGAAGTATATCATGGCAGATGATAGGCCCCTTATAGTTGACGACCTGGATAAATGATACAATCTACATGTTGATAAATGTGAAGGGGATGTAGCTGCTGGAAACACAGAAGTTGATCAGCCTGGGCCAGCCGGTGCAAAGAGGGTGAGGGTGACATGGACACACATTCCAGATATCGGTGATGGCATTGTCGCACAAAGAAAGAAGGTCAAACCCGCAATGGCTAAAGCTGATGTTGCATTTCTTGATATGTTTTCCAATCATGTAACTTTTCATTTAAAATCGTAAGAAATATAATTCATATTTGCATCGTCCTCGATTTGAGCAATTTATCAACACGATTTGGTAAAACACGTAACACTACTTTTTGCACTCGTTTGCATCGTACCAATCGGTAGCAAATTGGACACTTCACGGCTCAAAGTAAGGCTACTGATGTCATTTCACATGTACAGACCCCATACGGTGGAGGAAAACCGCACAATTTGATCTCCCACCAATCGGACTTGTATTTATCGTTTTAACACTGATTGAGTGCAATTTCCCTACCAATCAGGTGCAAAATCGGAAGATGCAAACCCAAAATTTTGCACTAGTCGCTGGAGTGCAAAAACGTAATGGTTGACCTGATTTTGCACTCATCCCTACCAATCGGGCCAACCTATCCACCTCTACTAGATGATCCTCCAAATACACAACTCAGCTTCCTGAAATCTTGGCTTCGCCGGATTCTGACCCACCCTCACCTATAGCGCCACCACCATCTCCGCCCTCTTATTCAACTTCACCGGCACCCACTATCCCACCATCCCCTACGCCCTCGAGTTCGCCATCTCCACCCAGCCGGACATCTCAACCACCACTGCCTCCCCGCAGAAAACATGTTCCGACTCATACAGTGGCAACTCGTGGCTCGAAAGGAATTTTCCAGATCAAGAATCCAGGCCTCATAGCTGAAATTCAAATTTCTGGTCTACTATTTCCTCCAGGGAGCCTAAAGGTTCCTTTCCGCTTCTAAACACCCCGAGTGGGTCGCTGATATGGACGTGGAAATTCAAGCATTTCGTTAAAATGAGACGTGGACATTAGTCCCACGCCCACTAAATTCCAATGTGGTTGGCTCCAAATGGATATTTCGAACTAAGTACAAATTAATCGGATGGCTCTGTGGATCGGTTGAAAGCGTGATTGGTTGCTTCACTACAACTTTCAGTCCTGTTGTCAAAGCTTCAACGGTACATGTTTTATCTCTTGTTGTGATGCGTTTTGGCCTTTACACCAATTGAATGTCTAAATGGGTTGATTTCTGAAACTATACATATGGAGCAACCTCTGGGGTTTGTTGACAGTAGATTTCCTAGTCATGTACGTTGTTTATAAAAGGCGCTCTATGGATTAAAGCAGGCTCCACGAGCTTGGTTTCAACGTCTTAGTGGATTTCTGATTCAACTTGGTTTCACATGTAGCCAGGCATATACTTCATTGTTTGTCTTTTGCCGTGGAAATACTCTTCTATATTTGCTGGTTTATGTGACGATATAATCCTCAATGGAAATGATTCATCTCTTATCCATCAGTTTATTTGTCGTTTAAATGACACTTTTTCTGTTAAGAATCTAGGCAAGTTGGGTTATTTTTTGGGATGGAGGTCTCATATGTTGATAATGGTCTGCTACCTAGTCAATCTAAGTATGGCAATGATATCCTTTTGCGTGCTAAATTAACATATAGCAATTCTGTGTGTACCCCGATGGTCATTGGAACTCACTTAAGCACTGAAGGTCCTTCATTTCACGACCCCACATTATACCATTCTTTGGTCGGTGCCCTTCAATACCTTACAATCACTCGGCCCGACATCTCTTTTGCTGTAAATACCGTAAGTCAGTTTCTCAAATCCCCTACGGTTGCGCATTTTGTGGCTGTCAAAAAGAATTTTTGCGTTATGTGAAAGGGACTTCTAGTTTTGGCTTAAAGTTTACTCATGGCTCAGCTCCGCATTTACTTGCTTACACAGATGTTGATTGGGCTGCTTGCCCCAATACTTGCCAGTTCGATTTCAGTTTACTCAAATTTTTGGGGCTCTAATCATGTGTTATGGAGCTATAAGAAACAACCTACGGTTTCTCAATCAAGTTGTGAATCTGAATATCATGCATTGGCAAATGGGAATCTGAATATCATGCATTGGCAAATGCAACCGCTGATGTAGTATATCTCAAAATCCTCACGTATCGTGTGTAGTATATCATAATATACTTACCATTGCATTTCCCTGTTGTAGATATTCCTTTAGGAATTGATAGGATTATTTAGTTCTGCAAATATTCTGTAATGATACTACTTGTACTATTAATATAAGAAATGCAGTAGCCACAAGTGTGGTCTTCATCTCAATTTTAACCGCACATGACTAATAAAAGTCACATTGTACGAAGCATAGTACTACAATCTATACCATTAGATCAATCCAAAATTAAATCTTCATCGTTCATTTTCTATTAATGCGATATGGTGTCGCACTGTCGCATAATAACATCGCGCTACGTCGCATAATAATAAAATATATTATATGGTTAATTATTTACACACCCCCTATCTTTTAAATTTAATAAAATATTTTCAATAAAATACAAAATCAACCTCACATAAATCAAAATTATACAAAACACTCATTTATTATATTCCTCAACAAAAAAAATTAATTAAGAAAATAAAAAATGACCGGAACTCCGGTTGACTCCATGGAAGCCGGAGCAGCTCCCATGGACGAGTTGCTGCTTCCATGGAAGCTTGAGCAGCTCCCATGGGTGAGTTGCTGCTTCCATGGAAGCTTGTAGCAGCGTCCATAGAAGCTGCATGCCAGCTTCCATGGACGAGCTATGTTGCAGCTTCCATGGAAGCTTGCAGCAGCGTCCATGGACGAGCTTTGTGCAGCTTCCGTGGAAGCTTGCAGCAGAGTCCATGGAAGCTCCATGGACGAAATCAAATCTGGTTCGTCCATGAGCTTCTATGGAAGCTCCAACCTTCCATGGAGTTTTGTCCGTAGAAGCAATTAATAAAAAAATGAAGAAAGAAAATGAGTTTGTTAGCTGACCGGAGCTCCGGTATAATGGTGTTGGTGATGGTGTGTTGATGGTGGAGGAGGTGGTGAAGAAGATAAAAAAATATTAGGGTTCAGTATGTAAAGTGTATATTTTTGGGGTGTATTTTATAATTTTTGTGATTTGTTTGTCTTAAATTATGTAAATTATTAAGATTATCTATAAATTAATTTCTAATTGTTTAGTTTTGATATTTATCAAATTTTAAATGGTGTATACTATCGATAGTTAGTGCGACGTAGTACTGTTCATTATCTTGCTAGCTTATGATATAATAATGCATGTGAAATACAATGGTTTGATCCTCCCATTTCTGTAATCCCTCTTTTGGGTAAGCCTAATACATTTCTTATCTTACCGAAAAAAAAAAAGGAAGAAGTTTGAAGCTTCCTGAATTTTCAGGGTGTAATTGTACAATTACAAGTTTGAAGGCGCTGATTTGCAATTACCGTAAGAGTTTGTTATTCAGATCGTAACTGATTTGCTTTTCTCTATCTTCTTTTCCAAGTTCGTTTTTCTCCATTCCTACACTTTAAAATTGGATTCAAGATTACAATAATTGTACATTGAACGAGAGTAACATTCTTGGGTTCATTGGAATGTGTTGGGTTTTGTTTGTGTATCAAAAAGGATAGAGAGTAGATCAGACTGTTGAGTAAAGACTGTATCTTATTCCTTAAGATTGTATTTGTCCACTCTGGTGTTCACGCACGATTTACTTAGCAAATAGTATCCCAAGATAGAACAACAATATTTAAGTTAGTGTTCAAGCACTTGAACAGTAACTCTGTAAACTACTACAATAAAAATTCTTCAGGCTATAGAGAGAAAGAGAGAAGGAAGAAAGAATTGGATTTGGTGTGTTGAATTCGATTTCGGAATGATCTATTTATAATATCGAAGAGTTGCAATATGAATAGTTGTTCCTTTTTGTGAAAATGTCCCTGCAGAAACAAAATTTGAACAAGCAAACCTGTTTGAAATTTTCGTTTCAGTTACATCCTTTGTCGAATGTTTAAACCGATTGGACTTGGCCGGTTAGATCATTAGGCTTGACCAAGTACAATATATTTCTGGCCCAAAAAGATAATATCCAACCCTGGACCGTGACCCGCGGATCCTGACAGGTGCTTGTGAAGGTGCATATAAGTCTTCCCCCTTCAAAAGCATGGTGTCCCAAGCCCAACCATTTAACCCAGCTTTTTCTTCCTCAATTTTAGCAATGTAATAATTTTCAAATTTCAACTCTTGACATTCCATATTTAATACATCAACCAACACACTCTGAGTTTCAAGAACAATTTCAACTTTCAATGAATTTTAGTTATTTTTTATCAAGTGTCTACTACTACAATAGTAGATTATTCACGATTAAGAAAACTTCATTTCTAAATGTGTGAGTCCATTTAATTGAGGTGTAAAGTAATAGACTACCTGTTAGTTAAAATTCTTATAAAATGTACTGCATGATTTGTTGTAAATGCCTAAGTTTGAATTCGAACCATTTAAACAATGGGGAATTGATATAAACTAATAGATTTTACAATTCACTATGTAATTTTGGTATTTCAGATGCAATGAAATTATCTAGATTATATGCGTTCTTCAATGTTGATTATTGTTCTGTATCTTCATGGATTGTATATTGGATTAAGAATAGCCGAATAGGTTGATTGATTTGCTGGGTTATTTTCTTAATCGTACACATGAATATATCACTAATGCAACATGTCAAAGAACAAGAATAGAAATACAATGGACAAACGCTTTAATTTCCACCAGTAATTATTTGCACTGTAATTCTTTTGATGAGAAGCATTTATTTTGTAACAAGGCTTAAAATCCATAAAGATCGATTATCTAAATAACTCGTATCAATAACTTGATTATATCGATTGAGCAATCAAGTGCACGGAGGCAAAGGTGCACCACAGAGGCACCTGTTGTGGAAATAAGAAGTCGAATCCATGTCCTGAAGATCGCCTCCAACCGGAATTTGACCACATAGCCTGTTGTAGCTCACATTTAGATACTGCAAGTTCAGATTCACCAGCCCCTCAGGCAAGCTCCCAAAGATCCGGTTATGATTTAAGTCCAACGAAGTCAAGCTGTCCGGGAACTGTACAGAGGACAGGTTGAATTCAAGCATGTTTCTGTCAAAATCGACAATCTGAACGGTCTTGTTTGTTCCAAACAAGAACGAGATGTCGCCCTGCAGCATGTTCCTTGAGAAGTCCAGAGTTGTGAAGTTCAAGTAGCCGAGCGATGTTGGAACGGATCCTGTCAAGTGGTTATGGGACAGGTACAGATCGGGGACATTCCCCGTGAAATGCCCGAGTGATTTGGGGATGGTTCCTATTGTTATAGAATTCGTATAAAATAGAGATTAATTTCACATCTACTAAGAAACATGATAATACATAAGTTAAAACTTTAATTTTAAAGAGATGTTACCTGTTAGGTTGTTGCGGTCCAAATGCAGGGCGTTAAGGTTCTGGAAAGTGGAGAGGGAAGGAGGAATCGAACCGGAGAAGTTATTGAACGACAAGTCGAGGAACGTGAGATTTCTTAGAGCAGTAAGAAATGTAGGGATCGGGCCGGTTAAGTGGTTGAAACTCAAGTCAAGGAAATTGAGGTTGGTGAGCTTGGAAATGGCAGATGGGATTGGACCGGTGAGGTTGAGATGGCGAAACCGTAGTAATTGGAGGTACGGGAGCTCGGAGACTGCTTCAGGTATTTGGCCCGTAACATTGCTAGAGAAGAGATGGAGCTGAACGATGCGGTTCGTGTTTCGGTCACACTCGACTACGTACCAGCCGCAACAATCGGTGTTGGGGTCCCATGAGGCCAAGGCGTAGGGGTTGTTAAGCTGTTGCTTGATTTTGAGGAGGGCTCTTTTGTCACTTGGGTTGCAACGTTGGGAAAAGGCAGGGTGAATGAGGGAAATAAGGGTGAGGAGAGTTAGAGGTATGATAAGTTTAGAAATGTTCATCATGGCTTTCTTTTTTCTTCCTTTTACTTTTGATGTTTTGGATAGTGTTTAAATTTAAATATGTGTATATATAGTATGTGGCCATTTGGTTGGCACCTACGTGAAGTGATAGTCAAATGTCAATGATTTGACCAAGGGAAGGTGAATTGTGAATAGATTAATTAACAACGTAGAGATGCGTGGAGTAATGGAATTTTTGTCACATGACAAGTATAGATCTTGCTAGTTGCTAAAAGAAATATGCGTGTATTAATTTGTGTTTGCTGTCGGCCGATTATTTCATTGTATGTGACAAATGAGATGAAATATTTACATGATCAAGATTGAAAATCGTCGGGGATCATTAGTATTACGTGTTCTCTAGTTCATAAGTGATTTGGGAGGATTGATACTTATAATTTGTGTGGAAGCATTTTCTATACTCTTGGAAAACTATTGTTAAATTTTGTAGATTTGACAAAACAAGTAGAGTTAGCTCTGAGCCTAATGTATCATGGCTCTAAATTTGGAATTGCCTTAGTGGAGCAACTGGAAATGGAGAATTACATATTACAAACTGATTTTAAATACACTTTTAAATTTATTTACAGGGATCAGAAATCAATTTAGATGCGTCAAGATCTAGTGCAGGAAATTAAAAGGAAGTTTGAAACGGATGGAAGGAAGAAGCTACCGTTGATATATAGAGAAAAGAATATATAAGCTAATCTTCTTGCTAAAATTGATAGTGGATACCATTTTGAATATTTTGAAGAATATGATTATTTTGACGCTTCGTATGGTCACGATGCAACAAGAGCGGAGCATGTATTTGATTAAGTATTAATATTATGTTTATCTTTAAAAAAAAAACTCTGAGCCTAACATAGTAATTTGTCCTAAATAATTGGACAAGTTTGTAGTATTATTGTACTGTATTATTACGTCAAAAGTGTTAGATATAAGCTTAAATTACATATAAATTCGAGTGTGGACTAAAATTTAAAACCTCGTCAACATAAAATTATAATTCTAGCATGATAATTAGTGATTGGGATAGAATTCTAATTGAGTTATCTCATTCAACTTTTTATCAATTCTAATTAAGAAACTTTAGCGGTAATGCTATCACAAAACAGTCCAAAACAAAACAAGGAGAGGTCGTTAATGTCAGCAAAATCACCTTCCCCAGTGATAATTCACTCTCCCTGTCAAAGCCAAACTATGTACTATCTTATCCAATCTATCGATCAGACATCTTATTTAATTATATCTAAATTCATTGAGACGACTAGCAAGATCAATTGATTAAGTTGTGATTTGAATTTTGAGACATCCATTAATCCATCCAGACTCGAATCGCAACAGAAAGACAACGATATTTCACATGGAATTCTGAAAACGCGTAGCATATCAAAGATAAGATCGTGGCAGTTACTGGAATAGCAATTAACTTGTCGGTGCGCTTATATATAGCATAAGTCCGGCCGAGTTTTACCTCATCAAAGTTTAAATTGATTCAGTTCAATCTAGTTCAGTTCAATTTATATATACAATTGTATTTTTTCTAAAATTCAAGTTTAGTTCAGAAAATAACAGTTAAAGAAAACATTGAAGAAAATATAGCCTAACTCTCTTGAAAGTACTCACAATCCTACACAAAAAATAATCAACCGTACAATCAGTAAATAACAATAGACATTTATTTTTTCGGTAAACGATGAATATTAATTAAGGCTTATGAGCCAGAATCCGAGCTCATAATTGGGATTACAGATTTAGGTGGAGAAGTCCACAACTTTCCATTACTTTTAAACTGATAGCCTAACGACGCTATATGAACAATAATTTGCCTTCCTATTTATTCTTATAAACTCTATGCCCCATGGCATTTTAAGAAGTTCTTTGCATCGACTCACAATGTCCTTGCTATCCTCCGGTGGATGATTTAACTCCGTAATCCATTCAAACACTGTTTCCGAATCTATTTCCACTATTAGCTTGGGAATTCATTGTTGCCAGGCCAATTCAAGTCCTTGCACGAGATTTTGCAATTCCATTTCATTTACTGTTGGTGCTATTAGTTTCTTAGACATTTACAAATAAATAAAAATTAACAATTTACACACAAAATTGTACAAGTAGTATATAATATTATAGAACTCTCAGAACTCCTGTAAAAACACTTAAAACTTTTACAAAAAAATTTTATTGAACAATACATTTTTGTATGGGAAATTTTTTGTAAAATATCACCGGATAACACAAATGATTTGAAATATTAGATGATCAGCATAGATTCTTATCAGCGAATTATTAGTTATCTCTTTCATAGGAGGTTCTAACTTAGACCAACTCCACCAGAATATTGGAACATACTGTATACGCGTACAGAATACTTTATACTTCCTGCAAAATCTAAGTTCCGCAACTCAGACAAAAAGGAATAATTTAAGTACATTGTTTTGTCAGAATGTTTGGCTAGTAAATACTGTAAAATCCATAGTTTTCTTTTCTTCCATCACTATTAATTTCGCAAATATGCTATAATTTAAGTACTTCTCCATTTTTATCAAGTTAGTTTTGAGATATTATAATTAAAAAAAATAGAAGTGTTCGTCTAAATATATCAACTTTCAGTATTATTGTGAATCTTCTTCCATCAAATCTTGATATTATGTTGAATCAATGAGTTTTGAGTCAATTTTCGATATTCCTTTGAATCAAGGAGGCTTGAGTTTAACATTCTTTTCAGGGTTAATTAAAAAAACTCTCTGAAAAAGGTTGATATATCAGTAAAGTCCATCTTCGTTTCATAACTCCATGTCGTTACTTAACTCGTTAGTCAACGATGTTTACGATTTGAAAGTCAACTTTTTAATTTCAGAAAAATAATATCTTTGGAAAATTTCGAAATCATTTTTTGGAAAAATAAAATGATTTTCGGAATTAAAAAAAAAAGTTATTGCAAGTTAGCCCATAAATTATAATTTTTGAAAATTAATACTAAAAAAAAAATTCTCAACCTTCCTTCTCCACCACAATCTTCCACACCAAACTGATATGGTATAAATCGGGCTAAGACAAGGTTCGCGGATTAGGTAGGATCTAGTCCGTCTTGGTTCGCCTCGATTGGTCTAAGGTTCGTCCGGATGACAAGGGGCCTTCGTCAGGAGTGAGTAGAGTCGGCCTCCTTTTTGCTTGACTTGGTCGGATCCTTCTCTTGATGATGGGTCCGTCTCTAGCTTCTCTTGGTGACGGCCACCTCTAGGTACC
>JAYMSP010002668.1:0-22999 GCA_036897095.1 Plantago elongata
CCCCCCCCCAGTTCCTAAGTATCTTAGAATAAGATAGTTGGAGAACTTTGAAGTCTGGGTTTCGGGTCTTTTTTGCAAGTCGTTGGGTTACTGTGCGCGCTCTAAGCCTTCTTGATTTGTTTGAAAATGATTTGATATTTCGATGTTCCGATCTTGAACTGTTCTGACATACCGCAAGTTCCGATATATCATGTCCCCCCAATTCCAAGTATCTTAGTATAAGATAGTTGGAGAACTCTCTTGATGTCGGAATGTATTGGGTGCCAGGAGTTTCGGCATAGTCCGTCACACAGGATCTTTGGTATTTATCAGATTTGGTCTGCCGGTCACTCGGTTGGTCGAACCATGGATCATGCCGATATAGACGTTCTTAGCCGAACTAGTGGTTCGATTCGCCATGATTATGGTCACACGCTAATCGATGCGATGGTTGGACTTGAAGCCCATGGGCCTGGGTGAACCAGTCCAGTACTCTTATAAATAGGTGAGCGGCCATCTCATTTGTGTATTTTGTGCACTTTGTAATTTTAGAGAGAAAAAGAGAGTCTGGCGCCTGACAAGTTGTAGAGAGAGAATTTGAAGTTCATCGAAGATCCCTTTTTAAAGTGTCCGTCGTTAGAGACTTTAACAAGTAAGTCCGTGATCCCGTACCTTTGTTTCATTTTTACCTTATTTCTTCTCGCTTGTTTGTCGATGTCGGTCTCTTTAGCTTAGGCGTCAGTGAATGACCGAGATCGGAGCCTACGGCTTAATTTTTACGTAGTTTTATGTTTCATGAATTTGTAGATTCCCCAGCTCGGTCCCGCTTTCCCTTATCTGTTAGAAAATGTCGGTAAACTCAAACAACCCTGGAGATCATTTTGTTGGAGAAGAGGAAGTTGAACAGCCTCAAATCATACATAATTTGTCCGGATCAGATGTGGGATCCGAGATTGAGGAAAATCTACCCGAATCCCCAGATCTGCAAATAATTGGATAGTCTCGTCCGGAACCCGTAAATATCCCTGGTGCTGGTATCGAGATTTTGACCGGCGAACCCCAACCTTTGGTAACGGAATTAAATCATCCTCGGAATCCTTATTCCCTTTTTTCTTATGAAAACCTAGGGTATAACTATAGATTCCCGGTTCAAGGTAACATGGGCCCAATTGGTGATGAAGATATGGCTTGGGAAAGAGTGGTCGGCCTCCAAGTGGACGACGGATCCCCCTTGTCATTTGATTCAAATCCTCCTCTTAAGAAGAAGCCAGAGGATCTCGGACCGTCTTGAGAGGGATGCGGATCCCTGGTGCTAGTATTGAGATTTTAGCCGACGAACCCCGACCTTTGGTAACGGAATTAAATCATCCCCAAAATCCTTATCCCCCTTTTCCTTATGGAAACCTAGGGTATAACTGTAGATTCCCGATTTAGGGAAACATGGGCCGAATTGGTGATGAAGATATGGCTTGGGAAAGGGAGGTCGTCCTCCAAGTGGACGACGGGTCCCCCTTGTCATTAGATTCAAATCCTCCTCCACCAAGAAGTCCTCTCTTAAGAAGAAGCCAGAGGATCTCGGACCATCTTGAGAGGGATGCGGATCCAGTGTCGGTCACCCGCTTAACCAAGGAGCAAAACCTAGAAGATCTGCCTATAGGTGAAGATCTCGTGGAAGAAGAATTCTTCGATAAATTATTTCCGGAGGGTCAGAGTCCGGAAGACTTGGAATTGAATCCTGGGGGAGAAGTTCCCGAAGACCCTGTGCTGGAAAAATTAAGTACTGAAAAGCAAGGTCCGGTGGGAGGGGATCCGGAAGATTCATCATCTAGTAGTGGATCATCCGATGATTCATCCTCCGATTCATCCCAGTGATGGCCCGACACACGCACCTATAGATCTGAAGGCTGGAAAGTCCGGTGAAAGTTCTTTCAAAGTTTTGGAAATGAAGCGAGAGACACCGAGATAGATATCGATGGTTTTGACAATGAGATAAATGGTGAGCTTGTTGTGTCCGGACCGCCGGATATTGAGGGCCATATTCTGGAAGAGTATGTCAACCCTAACCTAGAGAGGCGCTTGGTTCCGTTTGAAGGGGACGTATCTCAACCAGCAAAAAGAGCCAGTGTGGGTAAAAAGAGGCATGTTGTTGATTACAAAACTGATAGGAAAGTTCTGATAAGCGGGCTGAGGGACGATGCAGAGTTGAATAGTGACGGATTGATACCAACTTGTGCTTCGAAGGTTAAACGGGACGATATTCCTCATCTAAGGGCCAAGTTCCAAATCCCTGAAGATAATGAAATAATTATCCCGGAACCCCATCAGACCTTGTAGAACCCTCCTGAAGGTTGCCTGACTTTTCACCTCTGGGCTTTTAAATGTGGATGGAGGCTCCCAATGTCGAAAGAGATGGTTGAGTTTTTTCAATACACTGAGTTGTGTCCGACACAACTGCTTCCTAACGCACTTGGAACCATGGTGTGTTTTGGGGTGATAATGGCTTTCAAAAAGATGAAGTTCGATCGCCAGAAGTTCTTGCTGGCCTACACTATTGCCATTAGTGGGGGAACGACCTTTTTCTACTTCAATGCTCGAAGGGGCTTTACATTCCTGGACGGTTATGAAACCTCCCACTCCACAAAATGGTGGCCGAAATATGTGTACATAAAACATCCCTAGGGAGATTGGAAACTTCCCCGATTTTTAAGAAGGGAAACCTTCATGGCCCTTAAATTAGTCAATGTTCCGGACTGGATGGAGAGTTGGATGTCTTTGAGGTATACAGAGGCCGAAGATGATGAAGACTGAGTGGAATTGGCCGATAATGACTATGATGGATCTTGCATCATTCCCAAAATTGGAACCCATGGTTCGGCCTCCCTAACACATGATATTAATCCCGGCCTTGAATTTGAAAAACTGGCTGCCTTTGGGGTTAACGAGAAAGATCCGACCTTATACTACCCGTATGTCATCACGGTTCAGCCGCATTTGTGGCTTGCCGGACTCTCCGAGGGTCCGGTGTTTTGTAATAATAAGCAGGATTTAAGTAAGAGTCCGTAGGTGTATAATAGTATGTAGGATTTTGAAGTATCCAACTGTCGGACTAACTATAATCACTATTTCTTGCAGGGTATTGGATCATGGCTTCAACGAAGAAATTCTTTGATGGCCGGAATAATGAGAAGGTCGATGCTCTGGATAAGTTACTGGACAAGACTCGGAAAACTACCTGCAAACAGTGCAACTAAACTTCCCGGGTCCAATCATGTCGTTCTGGAATTTAATGAGAGTGCTGAGAAGGCAAGGGTCGAGGCTGCGAAAGAGGTTACTGGACCGGCCTCCCAATCAATTGGTCCGTCAAAATCGACCGTGCCAGCCAAATCAAATACCCCGGCACGAACTCCTTCGATCGGCCACCAGCTAAGGCCGATAAACCGGTGCCCGCTGAACAGGTAATAGGCCACTCCACTCCCATTCTTATTCCGGCCCGAGACCATTTGTATAGCTCATCCATTGACGGATTGCCAGTGAATGTTTCTTCACCCGTCCGACTAACCGCCACTCAGGTGTAGGATAAGTGCAGAAAATTTATGGCAGATAGTGTCCGGGCCGCCGTCCAAGCCGGGAAGAGGACCGGCAAAGAGATTGTCGAAGGTTCGAAGAGACAAAAAGTTACCAAGGCTCCGGGTTGCGGACAACTCCGGGGTATTCCCAAGGCCGGCTTGTTGGAATGTTTGAAGGCATCTATTGAGACAATGCGGTCTCAATTAGACACGGTACACTTCCTTCTATTCGTTTGATTCGAAACTTTTTTTAGTTTTCTAATCTCGACCTAAATCCTTGCAGATTTATGGACATGTTGTGGCTCTTCATGAGGCCGAAGACGAAGGGGCCGTCAAAATGAAGGAAGAGCTGGATGCAACCAAACTTGTCTTGCAGCTCCAAGACAAAGAGTTGGCCGAGAAAAACAAACAGATTGAAACTCTCAAAGCTTCCGAGGCCACTCATCTTGAAAAGATTAAGGAGCTTAATGATGCAAAGGCCAGGGCCAAGAAAGCAGCCCGTATGTCCCAGGCTTCAAGGCAAGCAATGTCGAACAAACTTTTGGAGAAGACCAAAACCACCAGGGCGGAGGTGGTGCAAGACTTTCTTAATTCAGACTCATTTTATTGGCTGAACTGAAAACTCAAGGTCTTGTGGAGGAATCTTTAAGGCTGAAGGATGAACGCCTTGACATGCATGCCGATTTTGAAGGGAAGCCTCTTGAAGATCCATACCTTAAAGAGCCGGAGGAACTTGTTAGGGACGAATTATGGCCCTTGGACGGTCTACCCTTCTTGGTTGCCGGAGGTCTTTGATGTTGCCACCATCCCTCATTGGAATTATTTCGGTGCCAATGATAAGTGGATGAGCATCCCTGGGTCGATCAAAGGGTATGAGAAGGTAGTGATCGAAGAGGTAGTGGATGGGAAGGCCGTCACCCACAATGTTTGGAAGAAAATTCCTCCTCCTCCACCTCCTCCAACTAATCCGAAAGTGCCCGAGACAAATGCTGAGGTCGGGACCCAAAATCCTCCAGTTATTCCACAGTCCAATGCTTGAAGGTTGGGAATCCGACCCCAGTCCTTATATTTTGAAGAAAACTTAAGCTTTTATATATGATTATATCATGCCTCTGTCTGGAGAGATTGCCTATTTATAAAGTTTTATGGTGTCGGTTATACAAGGATCACCCGAGATGCGGGGTAGTTAGTTGTTCTTTTGTAATGATCCCGTAGTGACCGCCCCAATCTTACCTTTTAATGTATTGTCTTCTTCCTACTACGTCTATCAATATTTCTTGCCAAGTATTTCAATTTTGGCCCTTTTTATAGTTTTGCTTCAATGCTTTGCTTGTCGATATCCTTGAAGATTTCAGGGATCGAGTTTGGACGTTGGAGGTCCAAATTTCTTTCACTTGTTTGGTAAATTTTGAGTATCAATATCATATATTTCAAAGGTCCGATATACTTTGACTTGTTTTATCGATCAGGGAGTGATATCGGACACTCAAGGGTCCGATATACTCTGACTTGTTTTATCTCTCAGGGAGTAATATTGGACACTCAGGGGTTCGATACACTTTGACTTGTTTTATCAATCAGGGAGTGATATCGGACACTCGGGGGTCCGATACACTTTGACTTGTTTTATCAATCAGGGAGTGATATCGGACACTCGGGGGTCCGATACACTTTGACTTGTTTTATCGATCAGGGAGTGATATCGGACACTCAGGGGTCCGATACACTTTGACTTGTTTTATCGATCAGGGAGTGATATCGGACACTAAGGGGTCCGATACACTTCGACTTATTTTACCGATCAGGGAGTGATATCGGACATTCGGGGGTCCGGTACACTTTGACTTGTTCTATCGATCAGGGAGTGATATCGGACACTCAGGGGTCCGATATACTTTGACTTGTTTTGTCCTTCAGGGAGTGATATTAGACACCCAGGAGTCTGATAAACTTTGACTTGTTCTATCGATCAGGGAGTAATATCGGATACTCGGGGGGTTCGATACACTTTGACTTGTTTTATCGATCAAGGAGTGATATCGGACATTCGGGGGTCCGATACACTTTGACTTGTTTTATCGATCAGGGGGTGTTATTGGACACTCAGAGGTCCGATACACTTTGACTTGTTTTATCTCTCAGGGAGTGATATTGGGCACTCAGGGGTCCGATACACTTTGACTTGTTTTATCGATCATGAGTGATATCGGACACTCAGAGGTCCAATACACTTTGATTTGTTTTATCGATCAGGAGTGATATCGGACACTCAAAGGTCCAATACACTTTGACTTGTTTTATCGTTCAGTGAGTGATATCGGACACTTTGGGGGTCCGATACACTTTGACTTGTGGAACAGTCTTTTGATAGAAAAATAAACTTCTTCATTCATGATCAGTGGGACAAAAGTACATCTGAAGCTCACGTGAATGGAAATACATCAAAGTAATTCTAATAAGCTGAAATACACTCAAAAGAACCCTAATACAATTTCTCTAGGAATAATACTTTGCAGATGTCGACCGTTCCAAGTATTCTTCACCGATTTTCCTTTCATGGTTTCCAATGCATAACTACCGTTAGATGCTAGCTCGGACGATATTGAAAGGTCCATCCCAAAGGAGATTTCAACTTTTTTGGCTTCTTGATTACTTAGGCTTTGAGGACCAAATCTCCTACTTGGAAGTTCCTGGATTTTACGTGTTTGTTGTATGCTCTTGTCACAATTACTTGGTAGCCCAGGGTTCTTGCTAGAGCAGTACTTCTTCTGGACTATAGCATGTTCAAGTCATATATCCTCTTTGTGTGATTGTTGGAAGGAGTATATACTTAGGTCTTCAAAGTGTTTATTGCAATTTATGCCGGGATGACGTCTTCTGAGCCATACACCAAGCTGAATGGGTGTCTCTTGTGTAGCGGTTCTGGCAGTGGTTCGATATGCCCATAAGACCCCGTCAAGTTCTTCGACCCAATCCGTCCTCAGGTTTAGCCTTTTCTTAAGGTTATCCAAGATGGAGAGATTGGACACCTCAGCTTGTCCATTGGCTTGCGGATATCCAACGGATTTGAATCGTTGTTCTATCCGCATTGTTTCACACCACTCCGTAAGCTTACACCCTTTAACCTGTGATCCATTGTCGGCCACTAACTCCCTTGGTAAACCAAAGCGACAAGTAAGTTTCCAGAGGAACCTCATTACTTATGTTTCCTCGATGTTAGTAACCGCCTTGGCTTCTAACCATTTGGTAAAGTATTCTGTTGCTACCAGGAGATGTCTCTTAGATCCCGCACCAACCAACTTGGGTAATGGTCCGACAATATCTAACCCCCATTGATCAAAAGGGCATGGCACTGTAGTAGGAACCATAGAATGGTAGGCTGATGTGGTATTCTGGCAAACCTCTGACAATCCTCGCAAGTTCGTGAAAATCTGTTGGCTTCAATTTGCATTTGTGGCCAGTAATAACCATTTCTCTGAATCTTCTAGGCTAGTGCTCGTCCTCCAGAGTGATTCCCACAATTTCCCAAGTGAATTTCTTGGATTACCTTGTACACTTCAGTGGGATCCATGCATCCCATCGTAAAATTTTCGATACAAGTCTTATCCTTGTAAAAAGTAACAGTGCACCGTCCTTTGAACTCTTCGTGCTTCCTGAGGATCTGATGGCAAGATGTGGTTCTTCAGATAATTTACTATGTTAGTCATCCATGTGGCCCCATTGGTAAGGATGCCAATATTCCTTTTGGCCTCAACCTTTTGTATTATTGATTCATTGGCAGTCATTAAGACAACGGTACGAATATCTATAGCGCCTGAGGCACTGGCCTATTTGGATAAGCCGTCTGCAATTGCGTTGTCACCACGTATAATCTTGATAAGTTGGAACATTTCAAAGGACTTTTTCAACTCTTTCACAATTTTCAAGTACTTGACCATGGATGCGCTTTTAGTAGTAAACTTGCCCGAGTACTGTTCCGTCACTAGTTGGGAATTAGAATATGCCCTTAACTTCTTCACCATTACTGATTTTGCCATCTTCATCCCCGCTATGAGGGCTTCATATTCTGCCTCATTGTTGGTGACATGAAATGTGAGTCGAATCGCATATTCCATTTGAGCTTTTTCTGTACTTTCGAGCAACAATCCAGTTCCCTTTGCACGTGCTGTAGAAGACCCGTCCACATACAGTAACCAAATGTCCTTATCTTCTGGAGCTAGATCTTTTGGAATGAAATCCAATTGTTGGCTTGAACTATCTTTTGGGTTTTGCAATGGGGGGCCTCCTGCTGGTGGGGGAGGTAGGCTCAGGTTTTCTTGTTCCGTTATCATCCAGTCTACCACTGGATTGGTCTCATGGTTCTTTCTGATTCATGAGGAGGAGGATTAAACAAGGAGCAGGACAGCTGGCTCATGGCCTGTTGGGATGGTATCTTCGTTCACATGGACTGTTGGCTCCTTCCTTGTTGGTTCATCATGACTTGGATATTCTGCCAAAAAGTCCGCCAGTATTTGAGCCTTCTTTGCTGATGGTGCCTGAAAGTCTATGTTATTGTCTCCTAACTCTATGGCCCATTTGGTTAACCATCCTGATTTTGATGCATCTCCCAATACTTGTCTCAAAGGTTGATTGGTGAGAACTACTATCTTATGTGACCAAAAATAAGGCTTGAGCTTTCTTGATGTCTCCATCAGACAGTATGCCTACTTTTCGATTTTCTTATAATTTTTCTGGGAAGGCCCCAAGACTTTACTCAGTACACTGGTAGATGTTCATTTTTCTATATTCGGGCCAATACTGAACTCACCACTTTAGAAGTTATGGCTAGGTCAAGATACAATGTCTCTCCTTCTTCTAGCTTGGATACGAGAGGTGGAGTGGATATGTACAATTTCAAGTTCTCAAATGCCTCGCGACACTCTTCATTCCATTCAAACTTGTCAGACTTCCTCATAATCTTAAAAGGGGATATTCTTTTCTGCAGATAGAGAAATGAAATGACTGAGGGATATCACTTTTCCTATTAGGGCTGAGCATCGGTCCAAGCCCGGACCGATATGGCCCGGACCGATTTTAAGGCATTTTCTAATCCCGAGGACCGGACCTAAATTGGCTCGGTCCAGGCCCATATTTTTACAAAAAAAAAAATGAAAAACAGTCCCCTGCCTCACTGTTTTCTCAGCTGCTTGCTCATAATTTTTCTAAACATTTCCCAAGTCCAAAAAATAATAATAGAAACTTACATTGCAAGATGGGTGGGTGGTCGAATGGGTGGGTGTTCAATCCGTCGATGGGTGGTGCCGTGGTGGAATGGTGGTCGATGGGTGGGTCATGGGTGGTGCCGACGAGCTACGAGATCGAGATGTAAATGGACTAGCCTAGCCTAGTGACAACGACGGCGACGAGTGAAGATTGTAGCGAGTGAAGACGGCCAGTGAAGATTACAAGTGAAGACGGCGGCGAGATCACGGTGTCTAGTGTCTACTGTCTACTGTCTATGTCTCTACGCGGGCAAGTCCAGCGAGATGTAAATGGACTAGCGAGTAGCACCGACGCCGACGAGTGAAGATTACGGCGGCCGGCGAGTGAAGATGCCAGCGAGATCAGGAATCGATCGGTGATTCGGTGCTATGAGCGGCTAGGTATATGATTGGCAGATTGGGGGTATTCCGGTTTTGTACAATTTCTTAGTCCTGGTCGGTCCGACACGCGGTTTTCCGGTATTTGGTCCGGACCGGACCGAGGACCGAGAAATGTAAATTTCCAATACCGAGGACCGGCCCTAGTCGGTTTAGGGCCGGCCCGAGGCCCTATTTTTCGGTCCGGTTAGGGTCGGTATTTCAGTCCAGTTCCTTTCTGCTCACCCCTATTTCCTATCAACCTATGAACTTCTCGAAGTTTCGTCGGGTGGAGCAGTTCAATGATAGCTTTGATCTTCTCAGGATTAGACTCTATCCCTCTCTGAGTTACCATATACCCAAGAATTTTCCTCCTATGACCCCGAAAGTACACTTGTCCGAATTGAGCTTCATTCCATATATTCTGACAATACGGAAACACTTCTCTAAGTGTGGAATGTGATCTACTTCCCTTTTGCTTTTTACCAGCATATCGTCCACGTAGACTTTCATGGTTTTTCCCAATTCTTCCTTAAACATTTGATTCACCAATATCTGGTAGGTGGATCTTGCATTCCTTAATCCAAATGGCATAATCTTGAAGCGGTAAACGCCTCCAGCAGTAATGAAGGCGGTTTTTTCTACATCATGTTTCGCCATCTTGATTTGATAAAACCCTTAAAAGGCATCCATAAAACTCAACAAAGTGCATCATGCCGTGGAGTCCACTAATTGATCAATTTGCAGTAATGGTACGGATCCTTAGGGCAAAATCTGTTAAGGGTAGTAAAATAATTGCACATTCTCCTTTTCCCGAACTTTTTTGCACCAGCACCACATTTCATATCCAATCTGAATAGCGAACTTCTTCAATATGTCCAGCCTTCAGCAAATGATCCACTTCTTCTGCAATGATTTTATCTTGCACAGGATCGTGATCCCGTTTCTTCTGTTTAAATGGGAGGATATTAGGATTGACATTGAGCTCATGCACCATTATGGGGGGATCTATTCCGGTGAGGCCATCTGTGCTCCATGCAAAGATATCCACATTTTTCTTCAAGAAGGCCGTCATCTTGAGAGTCATTTTTGCATCCATCTCTGATCCAATCTTGACCGTCCGCTCGAGATATCTCTCCATGACTGAGATTTCCAAGATGTCTTCTTTGGGTGATATGCGGTTTTCTTGGAAGAAACACTTCATGGGTGTTTCGCCTGGGTGACTGGTAGGGATAACTTTATATTGCTCAACTGCTTCACAAGCTAGTTCCCTTGGTGTGGTAGTCTTCTCTTTGTCTACCCCCATCTTCAACCAATTAATTTCTCTTCTAAGGAGTCGTTCTAATCTTTATCTTCTGGCCACATCGACAACCATCATGCATCGTCTCTTTGAACGTCGGAGGTCTTCTTCGTGACGGATCTTCTCCTCACCCATGTAGGGACGTGACACCCTCAAGTTGAAAGATTATAGAATTCCCAGCCCCTCCTTCAATCTCCAACGAGGTTTCCATGCCCACTTCTGTTGGAAATTTCAACTTGAGATGGAAGGTTGATGCGACCGCTCGGAATTGATTCAATGCCGGTCTTCCTATCAATACATTGTATTCACAAGGGGCATCTGTGACCACAAATGGGACTCGCTTGGTGGCCCGTGTCGGGGCTCTACCCATGTAGACATCCAGATACAACATTCCACATGGTCTAATCCGGAATCCACGAATGCTATGAGGTCGTAGTTAGCAGTAGCAATCCTTTCAGGATAAGTTGCATCTTTCTAACAATGTTCATGTAGATAATGTTGGAGGATGCTCCAGTGTCAATCAAGATACCAGTCATTTCATATCTCGCAATATCCATTTCTACTACCAGTGGTACATCCGGATCATGGACCTGTCCTTCTCCCTTATACTGGGGAAGCGCACCGGACTCATCAAATCTTATGACATTCGTTCCTGGATGGATCAGGTTTACTTCTTCTTCATTGATTCTTCTTTGGTTCTGCGCAGTTGTCTCCCTTGTGTTCATACTATCTCCCCCAGTTGGTCCACCTGCTATGCTAAGAATTCGTCCATATATAACTAGGTTATCCTCTCTATAAGCCAGTTGTTTCCCCATATAGGCTATCCGCCCTGTTTTCCTTGGGGGACTTCGAGATTTTTTTTCTATCCCGATGTTCCTTGTGATTTAGAGGTTCTGGTGGGGGAGGTCCTCTTTTCGTGATGTAAGATCGCCTGCGACTGCCGTTCCCTTCTTTCTCATGAGTTTTCTTTGGCTAGGCCCTAGTTTCGGAGTCCGCCGGGGGGAGTCTCCCCTTTGTTCCCTTCCATGGGGTTCCTTCGAATGATTTCTTTGTGTTTGATTTCTTGGCCTCTCCATGACGTACTCATGTACGTACCCCAGCTCAATCAGCTTATGTATCTCTTGCCTCAGATGTATACACTTTCGTTTGTCGATGGAAATGACAATATTTATTTGAGTCCTTAGTGTATCTAGATTCCCGATGCTTTGCTGGTGATTCAAAGGGAAGACCTTGGTTTTGCATTATGGTCAAAATTTGCTCCTTCGGTGCCTTGAGATCCGAATAGTTCAGATACATTCTTCGCGTGGGGTCTTTCCATTCCTCCACTCTTCCTCGCTTATCCATTTTTCTTTTTTGATCATGGTATTATATAATAGGCTTACTGTTGTTCTAAGCTTTTGGTTCTGCTTTTTCAACTTCGACTCTGTCCACCATTCCAAGGTCCCGTGGGTGCTAATCCATTTCTTGACCACGCCATTGAGTTCTTTTTCAGTGGTTATTTCAGCATCGATCAGTTTTGTGACAAAATTCCTTATCTCGGGTATTTTCTCCCAACCTGAATACTCGATCTTTGAATGGGTGTGGTTTTCACCAATAAAGCAACTTGCTCGAACCTCCTGGTGTAAGATTTGAGACTCTCGTCATTCCTTTGTATGATCTCAGCTAGGGAAGTTATTGGATGAGTGATTTCAATGAAATTCTCAAACCTCATGGTGAACTTTGTCATTAGTTGCGCATAAGAGGTGATGGAGTTCAAAGAGAGATGTTTCCACCAATTCATTGCAGCACCATGCAAGGTTCCAGGGAATTTCTAAGCCATGACATTATCAGGGATCCCTACTCCGGAGATGGAGGATTCGAAACGGATTCTATGATCAATGGGGCACGAACTCCCTTCGTAGAGTTCTTTTGAACTTGCCATGGTCGTTCTTGGAGGTAATCGAGTATTCCCCATTTCAGCACATAGTGAATCAACTGAGTGTCCATATTTAATGAGATCACTTGCTTGCGTCAGGGCTTCTAGCTTCCCTCTTTCGACTTCTAAAGTTGCTTCATGTATTTTAACTTATTCTTTGAGCATGTCCTTTTCCCTCATATTCTCCCTCCTGGGTTATGACATGTTGCTCCAAGACCGACTAAGTCTCATGTACTCCATCCTTTCAGGACTACGTCCTCTTTCCCGGTATGAGCCTTCTTTTATGGAGACGGGAGATCGTGGTATACTTCTTTCATTTCGATTCCTTATGTGACCCCTGGGGGGAGTCACCTTGATAATGATTAGTATCACCTTCTCTGAGTATTAGTCACCCTCTCTTCTTGACCTATGCTCTGGAGAATATTGGTGGTCATTCTGGGCCGAGGATTCAATATGAATTTCTTCATGTTCAGGCTCCTTGCTGATCTGCCGAGCTGTTCGGTGATTCTGTGCCATTTTCGCCCTCCGATTCAAAATGTTCCTCAAATCTCCTCTCATCCCTGGACCTCCTCTTATCCTATTTTTAATGGGATTTGAGTGTCTTGAGAGTGGAGGTTCTTGAGGGACTACACAACCATTTATTGGGATGGGTTCGATTATCTTCGGTTCGGGCTCTGCATCATCAACCAAATTTATGATCTGGAAATTTCTTGTTCTCAAGTCCAACGCAACTTGAAGCAATAGTAACTGATCCTCAGAGTACCCTGCCAATAGCATATCCGCAGTAAGTTGCGGAAAGATAATTGATGGACCCACTTGAGTTGGGTTTACGGGAGGTCTGGGATTCTGCAATAGCACTTCGTTGGTAGAGAGACTAGCTTCTTCTCCGTCTATGTTATTCTCTTCTCTCAACGAACTCAAGTTATTTACTGTTATGTTGGATCTTGTTCTTGCTTGGCCTTCGGGTCCGACATCAGATATTGTGGTACCCGTCCTAGGTGGATCAATGGTCGTTTCCTTTTGGGATGCGGCTCTTCCCGTTCGTTTTCTTGTTCGTATATTTCGGATTGCTCGTCCTCTAGTTGAAGCTCCTCCCCTAGCAGATGTCCGTCCTCTAGTAGATCCTCGTCCCCTTACTGGTGCCATGGCTATTTGTTCTGAAGAAAAATGCTTCCCACAGACGGCGCCAATATGATAGGGAATAAATCCGGCTAAGGCAAAGTTTGGGGAATGGGAGGAGAGTACGTAGAGCGTCTTAGTTCAGTAAAGGAGTTACTATAGTTCTTCTATAAATTTCTCTGGAGTATGGGTCCGAAATAAGATAAGGGTCCGGTCTTAAGTTAAAGTCTTCAAACTGATTCTAAGTCTTGAGGGAGAGGGCCGGGACAAGGAAGGTCCGATCTTGAACTTCACTTGGTCTTGATTTTAGTCCATGACTAGGTGAGTCCGGTCTTGGACTTCTCTTGATCTTGATCTTGGTCCGAGACTAGGTGAGTCCGGTCTTGAATCTATAAAATCAAAGGAAGGGGTTAGACCCTTTTGGTCCGGTTTGCCTAAGACAAACCGGACTTCGGACTTTAACGGATTGTGAAGCTGAAAGGATCTGGAGCTCAGACCTCAAAATGTAGAGAGTGGATTTGTGAGTAGTAGTTACCTCAATTTATGAGGAGTAAATGCCCCATATTTATAGTGAAATTCCGCGGAGGTTGGGCTTTGACAGGCTAGAGTCTGGTCAGCCTAGTGATAATGTGACACGTGGTCCCGGAGCAAAGCGGCGCATAGGGACCACGCTCGTAGGACGGACAGGTCGATAAGAGGACCCAAAAAACTGTCAGAGCCGTCCCCACAAAAAGTCAGGCCAGGGCCCACGTGCTGATGTCGGACGTATTCGTAAGTCTGTGGTGCATAATGAGTTCCTAGTGTCGGACCCACGAGGTTAGCCTGAAAATCCGACACACGGACAATGAGACTTGATCTTTCTGGAGTCCGGACCTTTAGACCTGGTATCGAACCATTTCGGGGGAGCTACGCACTAGAGTACGTATTAGGACAACGCTTAGAACGACGGACTTCAAGGTACATATCAGTGGGAAAAGAATGCAAATGTGGATTTGCAACAGTTTTTGAACGTTCAGGAGAACTAGGAATCTACCTAGTCTATGGAGATCCACTGGGATCAATTGTTACTTAGTATATGAAAAAAGATTCTCATTAAGTGACTCTAGAGTCTAGATGAAGAAGCTTGTCACATTTGTAATGGACACAATAAGAGCTTGTACACAACCTAGTTTCACTTGTACATGGATCAGGAAAGACCAAGGCGTCGTCAATCAATTGACGAACCAACCCAAGACACTATGACCGTAAAAGACTAAAAGTTGATAGGGTAAGCATGCGATAGAACATAAATACATAAACTTCTTGGCAGTTAAATCCAACCTGTGTTAGCATTTATATGGAAGTAACACCTGCGGTTAACAATGCATCAAGGAAATCGTGCTCGTTATCTTTTTTTGTCTGGTTATTATCATCTCACTCGTCAGTATTGCCTTCCAAATGTAACTTAGCTTCTCTATGATGCAGAGTCGTAGGATAACTTCAATCTATTTTATAAACATAAGTGACTGAACCTACTAAAAACAACAGGAAATGCAGGCCTGTAACATTCTGTGACTTCTATTACACACACTCCACGCAACGTTAGAAGAAACAATTGAGGCGCAGTATAGGCTCTTGTACACAAATAGACATGAAGAATAATACATAAGGAGAATTATTTATGCTTCTACATTCAACATATGTAGTTCCAAAGTTAGATGGTGGCACACCTCCACCATAGTTGTTCCTCTGCTTGTTTGGCTTCTGCAGCTGCATGTGTAGTTAATGGTTGTTGGGCTGCATTCATCGAGATGGCCATTGCCTTCTTCTCTCATAGTTTCTAGACCTATCAAAACTACCAGGTGGGCCTTCTCTCCTCCTCTCATCGATTCTCGACCTATCAAAACTGACATGCCTGTTCCATTGACTGGTGTCTCGAGCATCGCTTGTTACACACTCCTCGTGATACTTGGGGTCATATGGAACAGCCTCTCCGTTGATGAAAGGTTCTCCTGCAAATAAACACATATATTAAGGTAAAACATCAACTTCAAGACGGGCAAAATAGAAAATGACGTAGAAAACAAATGTTCCACAATAACATGTTTGAATGAATAATACCACTCATAGAAAGTATAACAAAGTTACATCAGTTAGATGATTGTAGATGAGAAAACTAGGGATTAAGGTATAACCCTGCATGAGCCTTACATAAACACAACGCCAGCATGAGATTGAAATAAACACATGGCCAGTGAAACATAAATCCAAAGAATATTACGAGTGATAGCTAGGGCTACACATAGTATATAGATCAAATGACTAATGGAGATAATACAAAATGAAGCATTACGAAGGTCCCATTACATAAGCACTTAAACAGCCTTAAACATGCAAAAGCACAAACATAACATGGAGCTTCTTACCTCCATAAACCTTATTTCTGACATCCAAGTAAGAGTCAGGAAGCACCCATTGAACATTAGGCAACTCTGCACAAAAAATTGGAGAACTCATATTAATAACTGTAATTTGCAGTTATAGCAGCAAGTGCATTAATTTTAAAAAAATAAAAATTATTCACCTTTCAACTTGTATGAAATTTCTTCAGGCACCAGGGCTCCAAAGGCAAAATAATGCCTCGTCGAGACAGAATATATCTTCTGCCTGGCATCCTCCTCACTGCAATGTGTAAAACAAGTATTTCAGACATATAATCCTGAAGAGATACCAAATTGCAGTGAGAATAACAGGAAACAAACAAAGCCAATATATTCCTCAATACGAACAGATATCAGCTGTACCTTAAACTCGCACAGATAACACCTAATCTAAAATTACTACTATGTCTTAACTCAATTTATAGCACCGGAAAGCAACAACCCCCAACGCTCGTTGCAATGACCTTACCAGAAAGCAAGAGCATATACTAATACATAGAATGACTTGTTTCATGCTATACAGGTCTTAAATTCCATGTAATCGTCGAAACAAAAGAATTCTGAATTCCATAAAAGAATGCATCATGTAAACAAAGTACTCAGCATTGATGAGTAAGGGCTTTGTTCTCTTCAACTGAAATTTACTGATGTAACTTGAACTGAAGTATGAAATATAACTGTACTGAATGGAAATGGAAAGTTGAAGATATATTCTCCTCGTACCGATCTCAACCTGACTTATTTGTAGTATAAAAAACAAGTAAACAAATCTGAACTGAAGTGAAATGAATGCAGACGAATAGAATAGAGGCAGGAACATAACATAAATATACTACACAAAATGATTCCAAGAAGCCATAGAGATGGAGAATGAACCTTCCAAGCACCATAGCGAGTGTTTTGATGTAAGAATGAATAATCTGGTCTCTGGTGAGATCATCACTAGGTTGATCCATGATGACAAGCCAGTGGTGGAAGTCGCAACCATCGGGAAGAATGGAGGGGTTGGGATCGGTTAACAGGGAGTTGTTGTTGGTGGGTCTAGGGGACAAGGTGAGCGTCGCGAGGGGGCGGAGGCGGGAGGAGGAGGAGTTGGGGATAATGGCGGTGTGCGGGTGGTGGTAGATCATGGGAGATGTGCTCGATCGAGTGGTGGTGGCTGTCAAAGGTGAGGGGTTTGGGTATGGAGTCGCCATTCTTCGCAACTTGAGCTGATGAATTGATGATGGTGATCTCAAATTCCCAATGTAGTATTGTGAATAGTGACTACTAAGCAATTGTAACTGAGTCTGAGAGAGATCGTAAATGGAGAAGCTGTTGGTTGGTTGGTTGGTCGGTCGTCTGTTCAACAACCCAACCAAAAGTCCAAAATCTTCGGTTGTATCGCCGGCTATCAATGGCTAAAATTAAATCACACATGGATCCTACAGTTTCTTCTTATTCATAGTCGTCAGTCACTATTAGTATTAATCGAGTCGAGCCAAGTATTGTAATACTAGTTTTGAGCTCGAGTTCAACATAGTCGAGTTCGACTCATTAACAACGAGTAAAAAAAGATTTTTGAGCACGATTCGAATTCGAAAAAATAAGAGTCTTAACAAACCTTATCTATTAAAAATTCAAAGTTATTTTATATATTTTTTTCAAAGCAATATATGACGACTGGAAAACTTCCAAATTTTTTTCAAAGCAGTATAAATACTACAATATATGACGACTGGAAAACTTCCAATTGAAATCTGATTTTACAATTTTCAGAAATCTTTCATAAACTCTCAGTTTCACTACTTTGGCGCGTGGGTGCGTGTTACCCATATACGAGACTTCTCCTCTCCCATACTTCTTCTTCCCCAGCCTCCTCTCTTTTATTCACCCAAAATCTTATTTCAATTACAACATGTCCTATACAAATTAATTGATAAAAGAATTCATGTGAAAATTTTCATCTCGATTAGAGCTTCACAATGATATAATTAAGCCTTTTTCTTTTCCATGTCTCAAAACCCTTCTCTCCACCGTCTCCCTACTCTTCGGCGCCGGAATCCTCCCCACCATCTTCGTCAATAGTTTCGGAATACTCCACCGAGACGCCACGAAGAATGGTTGTTGATTTTCAGAGTTTTGATCTGAATTTCTCAGAAATTTGTCTTCTGATGATGAGGAGATAGAATAGAGAAAATGGAAATAGAGAAAGCAGTGGACAGAGAGAAAAAGAAAGATGGAGATTTCAAGGAAAGTGAGTGTGTATTGCAAGCTCAACAGTTCAAATTCAATTGATCCATGGCGATGCATACATAGTCCAATTGCGTGAAGGTGTAATTCAGCATATCCAATCTTATCTCGACTCAAAAGAAGCTGCTCGAACCTCCTTATTGTCGAAATCATGGTACGCTGCGTAGAATGAATAGTTTCGATGTTCTTGCTGAAATTAAAAATATTGGTTGGATTCTACAACTTTTACCTTGTTTAGGCCTTGTGTAAATTTCACTCAGTCTTGTTCGTTGAATAGCGATTACTTCTCGTCATTGACAGAGATACTACTATTTCATTCATCATTACCTTTGTTATTTATTGCACTTTGAATCTTGATTTCCTCTGAACTGTGAAATCATTTTTTGCCCGCAGCCGGTCAGCAGAAGATAGAACTATCCCAATAAGTATAATTGCCAAGCGAACAAGACTTACTGTTGAAGATGTTGAGCATCTTCTAGTGAAGATCTTTCGGTAAGTTGTGAACTCTGTCGATTCTTGCTTTGATTTTCACCGGAGACATACACTATTTGAGTGACTGGATCACTGATTTGGTATATGCGGAGTTCTACAATATCAATAAGCACTCTACTTAAGCTTCTTTTCTCATATTGATCATTGGTGTACAAAGGGGATTCTAACTTCTAAAAGATGAAAGTATATTAGTAGCAGCTTGGGTCTAAAATGTGAAGAGACTCTCTCTTTGGGTCAAAATCAATCCATATGATTGTGCTTAGCTTTTGAAATGCCATGTTGTGGACTTATACATGGTACTTTCATTCAATTACAGCTGTTGTCGCAGTTTGGTTGAACATGTTATAAGTTCATGGTATGGAGGGAGTAGTTCATAGCTACGTTTACTCTTTAGCTCCTTTTTTCTACGTGTATTCCAAACATCGGAATCTCGTTTGTGTCATTCACCTTTGTTACCTGCAATGTATGGATTAGAAACCTCTATTTTAAGAAGCGTATCGGAATCAACTTTGGACTTGATCAGTTCATTTCTTTGTTTAACCCATATGCAGAGCCTAAGTAAGAGGAACTGAGGCGGATGCTTGGGAATCCCGAAACCGCTATCCACTTTTGAATTCCTAGCTTTGGCGGGGTAGCTTCTGGTAGGCACTTCTTTTAGGATTTTAGGCTAGGGAAAGACCCCTATAGAAATAAGGGTAGATGGGGCTTTCTTTGTTCGCTTTTGCTTTTGCATTTATTTTCTCTCTTGACTACCCGCCTGTGGTACTTTTCATTTTTTTTTCTTAATACAAAGTTAAATTCATTGAAAAAAAAGACCCCTATAGAAATCTAGTGCTAGGGCTCTCCGAATTGTATTGAGCCTCCTTCATGTTTGCAAACTGCAGGATTAAGGACTCGGTTCAGAAAGACCAAAAGCTCTGCTTTCAAACCATTTCTCTCCTTAAACTGAGACAAGGGAACTATAGGGCCTCCTCTATTTCTCTATAGCAATTCTATCGTTGCATAAAGGAGGACAAAACTTTCTATACACAGTACATTTTTCTCCAACATCTGTTTTCTCTTGTGCCTTAACAAATGTGTTTTTCCTCCTCTTGACTAGGGGAATAATGAGTTTTAGCCTTGAGATATGGCAAAACATTTACTCATAAATAAGTAGGGGCTCTTGGGTGTTTTTTGTCTCAATTTAAGTTTCAGTTGGGTAGCCAGTGGTACTATAGTAGGCTTATTTTGAGTCAACTATAATGCCAAAGTTTTGTGCTGTTAAATGGTGTTGGGATTATGCAAGCTTGGATTTTGTAGTACTGATATATCACATGGCCATGATTTTATTCCCCTTGTAGTCTTCAGAAGATTTAATCTATTAAAAATGAATCTAACAAGAAATATTACAATTATAAATATGGCTATATTGTTTTCATTTGAACTGAACGGAAATTAATATAAATTATAACTAAATAAAACTAAACGAATCAAAACCGAACTAAACAAATTGACAAATGAAGAGAGTAGGACCTAAATAAACGAAATGTAATTCTCTCGTACCGATAGAAGTTTTTCACTTTAACTCTTTTTAGTCAACAGTCAACAACTTGTACTGCGAAATAATTTTAAACTATAAATATATAATTTTTAATTAAATTAAATAATGAATGTTTAAAAATAATATTTGAACAAAACAGGTGGTGTAGAACTGAGATACACTTCACACGTGTGCGATGTATTCTTTTCTTTGAAACAAAAAAAAAATGAACCAAACCTTTGATCTATAGAGAATCAAACTCTGCAGTAGATAGCATCTTAATTAATCATATTCACCCCATCTTTTGTATTTCAGATTGGCATAATTTACTTAATTTAAATTCAATAATTAAAAACAACTTTTACGTTAATACATCACGTTGTAACACGCAAGTGTTACCCAAATTCTAATTTTTTTTTTATAATACTACAATTGTGGGCGCGTGGAGAAGAGGTCCAATTGTCCCATTTTTGCTCAATTTAACTTTTGCCAGTTTAAAAGTAATATTTGACCAATTGATCCCCACTCTCTCACCAATTTAGCGTGACATACAGGCCCACAGGTAAATATATACCACTTCGTCTCCTCCTTCATTCCATTATCTGCCCAAATTTACACTCATCACCTAAAATTTATGAACTTCCATGAAGAAATTTCTAACAGTCCTAATATTCATGAACAAAGTGTTGATCAAGATCTTCTGAAGAGCGATCTCAATTCTCAAATTCATAGGTAAGATGGGTGAGATTAATCTTCTCAAGAGTGCCTAGGAATAACGATCTTGTACATCTTGATCACGAATCCAAACAACAACCATCTTACCTATGAATTTTGCCTAATTAGAGTTCTCTACGCGGCAACACGCCTCAAGATCCAAGATGTCAACGTCAGATTACTTAAGAGCCAACCATCTTTTAGACTCCGGAGAAGGCAGAAACCAAGCGACTTTTAACGTAGAAATCCAGATATTCTTGGTCGAACAGAAACCCCCAATTGCTGAAATAATTAGGGAGTAATGGAATGCGAAATAATTGCATTCATCAGTTTTCACGAAAAAGAAAAGAGAGTCCAGTCAGGGTAAGAGTAATGGGATACGAAATAACTAAGAGAGAAAGATAGAAGAACGAAAACAGAGAGGGTGAGAAGGAGAAAAGCTTCAAAGAAGAGTAGAGGTGATGGGAGGAAGAAAGAGAGATAAGCGGGATTGTTAACAGAGTCTTAATTGGATCTCATAGAAATACTTTTTATTGCTTTCCTTTGTTGTCTTCGGAATTGAGATTTGAGGACAGTTCATACGATTGAAAGAGTTGTGAAAAAAATATTTATCAATTTCAATTAATTTTTTTATATTTTTTCACAAAACCTCATAATAGATATTTTCAAGATAAGTTATTTATAGATGATTTATAACTTAAGATAAAATGTAGCGTCCTGATTTTTAAAAATGTGAATTATGAAAAATACAACTCGCGCTAATTCTTGAGCTTTGAAATTCGACGAACTTAGACTTGTACAAATTTAAAAACGTAGTTCGACGCCTTGTGCGTCCTTACACTTGACATGAAAGTTCTTGAAATAGGTCCGTGAACTAGTATAAATATACAGCGAAATTAGAAATTGTAAAACCGTGCAACTTTACAAAGTAGAAAATCGTGAACTTGAAATATTAAAGGAAATATGACGGGGAAGTTTATATATGAGAGTATTTCAATGGTGTAGGAAGACGAACTCCTAAATTAACTATATAAAAAGTCTCAAAATTTCGGGGTTGGCCGACAAGGTGCAGGGAGTTACACATGACTAATGTTAAGTTACAACTCTATAGCCGAAAGAAGATTAGGGGTTATATGTAAATATTGCAATTGCATGTGAAATGCGTCAAAATTAAGGGGTATATATGAAATTAAACTCATTTCTTGAAAATGCAATTGAACATTTATTTTGAAATTATAAAATAAGGGGATCGTCTAGTAAGACTAATATTTAGAAATAGTAGAATTATCGTCGTGAGAAAAAGTTAGTTTTGTCTGCTCTGCAATGCTTGAATCTGCAAAGAGCGATACATAATCTGCAATGCTTTGCTGTCTCATGTGAGTTCTCTTTAACTTTCTTTCTTCCTTTTCTTGAAATTGGAAATCAATCAGCTTTTATGTATAGTGTTATCCTTTCCTTTAAATGGGTTGAATTTCACGCATAAAAATCCTGGATTTCTCAACATCCCACTTCCTCTACCAACAAACAACCTCTCAACTAGAGTTGTCAATTTCGATCCGATCTAGTCCATCAAAACATTAATCTGATCCATCAAATCTGAGTCTATTTAGTACAAAGACCGGATCTGGACCCGACCCGTCCAGAACTGTCCATGGATCTGATTTAATTCAAAACCTAATGGAATTAAACGCCCAAAATCAGATCCATCAACTTCAGCAGCCATCGACTTCAGTTCTTATCTTCGTCTCCAAATCCCACTCATTGTCTCTGGTTCTTGACCAATAGTCCATCAACTTCAGCAGCCATGACTGATATCTCGTAATTGACTGAAAGTAGATTCAGCAGCCATCAACTCTGGTCGACTTCCAGTTCCGACCACTTCGTAAGTATTCTCTGGTACTCACTTAATATCATCTTCCAGTTCTTCGTTTTCTTTTCTGATTTAATTCGTCTGCCAGGACTACCCTCAACTAAGCCGTAAATTAATGTACGTCTGTACTCATACTCTATCTTTGCATTTGCCTTTTGAGATTCGAAAAGAAACAGTAAGTTTCTGGGTTCTAATTTATGTATTAGTAGCTTAGTTAAGTACATTGTAGGAAGACCTTGAATTTGAACTAGTTTA
>JAYMSP010002669.1:0-22999 GCA_036897095.1 Plantago elongata
ATGTATCTGTTTCCTGGAGTGAATTTTTGAAGTGCTCCTGAGATTTGAAAAGAACTTATGCCTGGACTGCATTTCGGTTTAGTTATAGATTTCTGGGTCGAATGGATACAAAACATAAGAAGGGTGTAAGATGTAAATAAAATTATGGGAAATCTAGACTCATTAGTTTGTGTATACAGTATACATTTTGTTAACGCTGAAACTAATTAAGGAAAAGGAGTGAGATACTCTGTAAAGATCGAAAGCATAAATTGGTGTTACATAGTATCAAAATGTAATGCGGTATGTCCCAATGACACAATTAAGTTGCTATGACCCTTGAATCCAAGCTAAAACTTTCCAATCTGCTTCTAAACTTTCTTCAAAGTCTATCTGTACTGCTTAAAAATAAATGTACATACATCATCTGTTTTGATGCATCAGTTTATTTGAGTTGGGACGGTTATGACTAAATCAGTCCCTCCTAACTTGGAAGAACTAGTATAAATTGATTTAGAGACGATCGAATTGCATTATTAAGATTATGAAGACGAATTACCATCATTACTCAGACGAATTACCAGCAGAAGAGACGAATTACACAAAAAACGAGAAGTACCGCTCTAACCGGAATCGCATACTCGAGAAGGAACCCAATTCGTATCCTCTAGCTCGAGGATCCGACCCAGAGACTACAGTACGGATTGAGGTAGAAGTCAAGACATCTTACCTAGAAGTATTCCCCGACCTATAGTCTACAACAGGTCCGAGCCTGGCCGCACGATGAACGACTACCCCTATTATCCGAACCACGTGTTGATATGAGCAGTAGTCCAGGATATGGGGGATTCGGTTTCCCGAATCAACTCTATATATAGTCCCATTTATTTCACTTGGAAGGTAAGTCACCTACTATATCTCACTATATTTACTCTCTTTGCTCTACAAAACCTTGAGTTGATTCACTACCCGATTTGTCCAAGGCAAACCGTTCTTAAAGAGGTATAAACCTCGCTTTCCTAGCTCTGCAAGTACGAACTTAGGCTCAAGGCGTGCTTTCCCAATCCAAGGAATTTTCTTCCCAAAACCTATTGGCGTCGTCCGTGGGAACAGTACAGAAAAGCATGCCACCCCGAGCTTCCAAACGGGTAACCAGCTCTGGTACTGTCCCGACACCCGAGGATCAGAATCAAGCAGAAGCAACCAACCGAGCATCAAAAAACCACCTCAACATCAAACCCGACCATAATTGATCATCACCCCTCAACACCGTCATCCTCCGAGGAACATCTTGCCGACCTTGGCAAGGATGCTCCATAAACAAGTCGACGTCCAAAACTCACGGCACAGAACAAAGGAAAAAGTCAAGAAGTCCCCGATGAGCACGAATACCACAATGATTGATGGCCTCCGGGTGTCACTGGAGTGAACAAGCATTTGGAACACCGCATTGAAAACAAACTCATAAAGACACTCACCAACCAAGATGAGGCACAATTCGAGTCTCACACCATTCCGATGAACAGAGAATCGGGAGGTCTCGTACGAAGAAAGAAGAATCCAAGAGGTGCACAAAAACCTCTTCCCGACTTGAGGGACTTATTGAACGAGAAAATCCGTATGGCCCATTTCGAGTGGTGTGAAGATTTAGAGGAACCACAAATGACAAGTAGTCATATAATCTGGGAAATCACGGGCTGGAACCCAGTCGAACCACGGCTTGGATTTCCCGAGACATTATGGATGAAGATTATTGTCAAGAAATTGAACCTCCACACCGACCCCTCACAAGAGAAGAAATTTACATCCAACAAATAGCCCTTGCCATAAACAGTAGAACTTGCAAAAGCTGATAAGGGCAAGTGAGATTGTGAATTTTGGAGACACCACTAATGTAAATCCTAGTCCTCTGACTTCCGCTATCTACAAGGCGTTGCTTCACGACAATAGGGATGTTCCTACCAATCTCGGAGCATATAATGGAACGACATGTCCCGTGGGACAACAGGTTTGATATGAGAACGCGGTGTCAGGGCATGATTTTAGCATCATACCTACGCGCAAACTTTTCCTGGAAAGGCTATGGGTTGTTGGTTAGGACTATGACCTGGATCTATTAGTTCCTAGGACCGACTGATAACTAGATTTGTAAGAAATTTTAAGAACCATCGAACCAAGAAAAAGCCCATCACCTACTTGGAAAATGTCATTCAGAGAAACAATGAGTCCTTGAGACCCTTCATGACTAAATCCAACGAGGTCGTCGTGCTTGTTGAGAGTCATACCTTGAAAGAAAAATTGGGGTATTTGTATTCCAACACGAAGCATAAAGCCTTGAGATCACTTATCTTGGAAGGAAGGAACAAAAGTGACAGAATGTTGGATGATGCAGTGGAAGGATTCATGATCGTGGAAAAATACCGCAAGCACTATCCGACCCGAACTGAAGAGAAAAGGGATATGAATGATTGGAATGACACCAAAGGTCAACCCCGCAGAAGATGGAAAAAGGATAATGAACCTTTTCGAGGCCTAGAATCCCGACGTCAGAGTCCAAAAAGATATGCAAATTATTCTATTTTGAATGTTCCGAGGACCGATGTATTGGTGGCCAAAGAGAACAAGAACTATGACATCCAATGGCATAAGAAGTTTACAGAATGTCGGCAGTCGAAAAATTCAAATCAATAATGTCGATTTCACAAATAATATGGGCATCATACAAATGATTGTGTGGATTTAAAGAATGAGAGTCATAAAGAATACACCATTTCAAAGTCAATGGGCCTTGACTGAGAGTCATAAAGAATACACCATTAATATTACACTCTATATAAATAAAAAATAATAATAAAAACAGTTACACTCTATATTACAAGACTCCAACGTTGTCGATGTTTGAACTCTACACCTCTTGCGTACAACCTCAACTTCTTATTACTAAAGTACCAAACCACCTTAAGGCTCTCATGTTAACTTATAATTTATTTATTTTTTTTAAACGGTCAAAGTTGGCACGAACCCCCGACTTATTGGTTGAAGTGGAAACGAATTACCAACTGAGATGCACTTCATTGTCAAGTTAACTCATAGTTGACTGGATAAAAAACTTTAAATATGACATATAAAAAAAATCATATAACTTTCAATGACCCTAAACAAACTTATTAGATCAACAAACTTATCAGTTACAAGTTAAATGTTTATGTAACATGTTTATCTAAAAGAACACCTATCAAGGTAGTTGATAAAATCGTGCTAAACATAGGTAATTTAATAACAATATAAACCCTAAAAAATTTAACAATACATAAAAACGGTCCTAAATATTTAGTTAAGGATTTTACTATAATCATTTAGTAACAATTTATAGTCAAACTTTATTTTTATATGACTCCCAAAAAAATAAAACATATTTGCTAAGCACCCGTATTTTCACAATTAATTAGAGTTAAATGTTTAAAGAGCTGATTGGAGTAGCATTCAAATGCCCATTTGAATGCTACTTGAGAATTTTGTGTTTGTTATGACATTTAAATGTCGAAAATTGAAATGACTCTACAGTAGTAACATTTTTCTCAACCTATATAACAAACCTATAATACCCCATCCTATTACAATTATATACCAAACACAATTTTAACAATTCCACTACAATTTCGATAACTATTTAAGCATTTAAATCGCATGTCAATCAGCTTCTTATTCATTTCTTATTTTTATATCTATGTTATAAATCGGTATATAAACTGGCATGTGTATGTAGACACAAACATGGATGTAGTAACACAAACATGCATTATTTACTTTGTAGTTAGAAAAGATATTTGAATTAATAATTCACAGGAAAAATCAACACGACGAGAAAATGTCCCGAAAAATTAACACAACCAGAAAATGAAGTTGAAAAGGAGTTAGTAATTTAATTATGTGTCTTACTGTTGAAGGCAACAATAAATGTCAAAGTAAATAACAATGGAGTATTACTTTAATCTGAGGATATATAATTGAATTGAATAATTTAATCTGAGGATATATAATTGAATTGAGTAAATTAATGAATTGAATAAATTTACTGAACTAGAATAAATAAAATAAAATATAAATTATAACTAGACCGAGTCAAATTATACTGAAATGAATTGAAATGAATTGATTTTCGGTTAATAACACAACCCAAGAAAACACAGCCTAAGAGGCTAAGACCGTTGAGGGCAACAATGTAAGTAAATAACAATGGAGTATATTGCAATGGCCCATGGAGGACTGGAAAATAATAGTTGAACGAAACATTTGTTCGACCAGAAATTGAACCAAATATCTTCCAACACTGACCAATATTATCACCATCTTCCAGTCGATACCATAACAAAAATTCAGAAGAATACTTCATTCCTAACAGTCAACCTTCATCATAACTAAAAACCTTCACTAATTTAGACCTGTATTCAAGTATAAAATTAAAAATAAAATAATGAAAAGAAAATATCAACAACATTTCATTTCATCTAATCAGTTTCAGTTCTACTGTGCGGGCATAGATTCAGGCATCCACAAAAAGTCCCCAGATCCAAACCCGACATCCGAGTAATCAAACAACCCATCCAACGGCGCATAATTATCCATCTCCCCAATTCCAAACTCGAACATATCCTGACTCGGACCCTCCCAAAACTCGCCCGAGTCAACCCGCTCCAACTCGTTCCTCAGCTCACTACTCGCCGTCGGTGGCAAACCAAGCTCATCATCCGACGCCTCCAACAAGTACCCCAGATCCGGCAAATCTGCCGCCACTTCCGCCGAGGGCGAATTCGTAATTTCCTCTTCGAAACTCTTCATGAACGAGTCCAAATCGTGACTCGTGCTACAAAACTCGGCTTCTTCTTCATCCTCCAACAGATTCTCCTTCAACCGCTTCACTTCCGACAACTCGGACTCCGACTCAGTCTCGTCCCGAGCCCTCTTCTTATCAGAGTTATTATTATCCAAACCCAAATCGGCCATGTTTAATTGAATTTAAGTGTTTTTAGTGAAATTAGCTTATAGAGAGATAATAGATTGAGAAAAGATGTAGTTAGAGAGAAGGAAAATGGAGGGGAATTTATATAGAGGGGGAAGAGAGAGAAAGAGGTGACGTGGAGATGTATATCTAAGTGGGGCCGGGTCATGTGTCATATCACGAAGTTCACGGCAATCGTACGTATGTCTTAATTTGACGTGTCTATTCTGGTTCTTGTTCCTGTGTATTTTTCGGACGGAAAATAATAAAGTGGAGTTTTATACTTTTCCACTTTTCTCGAAATCCGGATTTCTATTATTAACTGGATTTAACTTTGTGTTTGGAGTCCGTGGAGTACGGTGGGACCCTTTGCGTATTTTCTTATCTTTGGTTTAAGATTGTGAACAAGAGATGGATGAATGGTTGGCGTACCAATAATTCTTTTCTTTTCTCCCCTAGTTTTTGTTTTCTTTTCTTTTCATCTATTGGATTTGTTATTTTCCTTCAGATATTGCCGGCCTTGTCATGTGACTTGTAGTATGTACCTTCTAGTTATTTGAGGACGGATTGATATATAATTTGAGTGATATTTTTTAATTGAAATTAATTTTTTATATAAAATGTTCTATTTAAATGAAAAGATGGTCACTTCAGCATTATAACAAATAACAAATAAGTAATTTAGCATTATTGGTTAGGTTAATTATGTGTGGCTCTATGGATTTTATCTATCCTCGACATGTTAATTAGAACAAACCTGAGATGAGATATTATATTTTTAAGTAATAACTTGTATAGTAGAGCACAACTTCCAACCACTTTAAGTAGGTTTTATCTATCTAATATTGGATAGACACTATAAACATGATGCATCCGTCTTTTGTTCTCTCGCGAGTTGTGAGTCCAACATACTAACTTTACATGCTAATACGTAGTGTAAGCAAAAAGATCTACAACTATGAGTTTTAAATCTTTTTAAAATTGTAATTTGATTTTGGGGGTTAAATTTTTTACTAGACATTGTCTTGCCACTTCGGAGCATTGGGGAGTTGTTCCTAGGCTTATGGAGGTTCGGACAACACACGATAACTAGGTATCCACCGACATCCTGTAAGATATCTTAAAACACAACTGACTATGAGAGTTATATATACGAGTGTGACAGTAGCCACCCTTATCCAATGGTTCGAACATCAAGTAGATTAGGTCCCTTACCGATACATGTCTAAGAATGATTATTTTTCTTATTCGAGCTGAGCATGAACCGTATTTAGTCTTAATTAGTGCTTCTATAAAGATGGTTTTAAGGAGTTTTATTTTTATAATCGTGTCAATACTACAATAATTATAAAATGTTTGTAATTATATATAATAATTAAGACAATAAAGTGTATTTCAGTAGGTAAGTTAGTTCTACTCCAACTAATATGTGGAGGGTTCGAGTCACCGTTTTAAAAAGAATACTTGGAAGATGAACTATAGCGGAGTATAAAGTTGGGCCCCTGGATATTACAATGTGCCATTGGATTTATTTATTGGCATAAAGAAAACCGCCAGTCCGTAATGAAACACCACACCAGACATATACATTAAATCGTACGCTACATTTCTCGTGCGGGACCAAGTGGCAACATCCACCATGTTCACTAGTTCACTAGTTTATTGCATGGGGACTTGATGATCTACATACTGACTAGATACCTTCATGCTTCAACCTCCATTTTCATTTCTAACTGTAAATTAAATTAATTGGTTGTTTAATATATAATTATAATTGAATCCGTTTAAATATTGAAGAATTGATGAATAATAATTAAATTATAATTGAGTTGTTAAAATTAGTGTTTAATATAAACATGAAATTATAACAGGTATTGTGAATTGAAAATTTAGTGAGAATTGAATTGTGATCGAATTTAATAAAATTTGAGTTGTAGTTGAATCTTAAGAAAATAATAAGTATCAAATTTGGATTTCATTCTAAACACAAATCGGACTCATTACAATTGCAATTGATCTTACAATTTTTGACCACACAAGCACTTAGGGATTGATTGGTATAGAATTTGAATGACATTTGAATGGATTTTTGTGAAATTGTGTTTGAAATGAAATTGAAAATGAGATATTTGAAGTGTATTTTAGGCCAAATCACTGTTAGTCGAGTCAAATGGACCGATTACAATCGTATAACAAACAGCCCCTTAGAGTTTGAATCATGAATTCGATAAATAACTATTGAATTGGAGTTAGATTTTGTACTACATCCTGTCCGGAATTGGAGTTAAAATTGACTACACAGTTTGGAACTTCAGATATAGTAAGTAAAAATATATTTAATTTATTTATAAAGTTGATATTATTTATTAGATGAATTATTTTTTAAATAGAATATAAAGCGCATGAAACGATTACAATATTAGTCGTATATAATTTAGGAGTCGAATGGATTATTAACTTTATTGTTTCTTTTACTTACCTTTCATGTTGATGTTTATCAATTAATTTTAACTTCAACTTACACTTAAAATATCATCTATAGTAGTATATCCCAAAGAGATTGTACATAGTATTGTTCTAGAGCAGACACCATGGTTACTTGTTGGGGTTATCGATTTGGACTTGTCACATACCGTTCATTGTTATATTACTGAATGATAATTAATGTCTGGTCTCCGACTTTAGGCACACGATTCAATTCGTCGGCCACCATTATTAGACTTGGTTAATTGAGATGTCAATTTTGCATACTAGCGAGTTTTCTAATAATACAAGCTTATATTTATTATAAAATATGTATATCATTATATATCATCATGCTCCGGGAGTTAGTATCCACCACCAAGTTGGAAATAAGAAAATCGTGTCAAAACTAATAACTTGCGCTTTTTTCACTTGCCGTTTCATGGTTTTCAAGTCGCACCCACACCAGGAACATATTGAATTATTGATGAATCCTTCCTCTTGCAATTTATTAGTATAATTATCAATGATGTAACAAAGATTCAAATGACTCCTTGACGGGTTCATCTTCCTGCGAAATCGAACATGAATATTAATATAAAATTGAATAAAATGAAAGTGAAAGTGATAAAATAGAAAGATGTTAATAAAGTAATTTTTTTAATAAAGTAGGATAAATTATGCCCATAATATGAAAGATAATATATAAAGTAGGAGATAAAATTTTCATTTGAAAGATGTAAAGATGAAGTTAGAACAAAAATGAAATACGTGATGATGAAATTGGGACGGGGGTACTTTGGCGACATTTATACAACTTGTATGCAAAATTAAATTTTTTCACACACGAATTTATAATTCATTTATAAATTATACTATTGGTTAAGGTTTTGTACTTTTGTTTATCATTAAATCTTACATAGACCAAATAAGTAAAGGGCTATGCGCAAATGGGAAAGAGGAAAACGCAAAGAGCCATGCCTATCCTTCCTAGGTGACTATGTCCAAGTCTACGGGACATATTCTCAAGATGACTTTGTAAGTTGGAAAACATTATGAAAAGGCGATGCTTTCTAGTTTCTAGAAATAAAAGGCCAATGCTACTGGGTTGACTTGTGCCTGCTATACGCATGTTAATTGGGAGAATATCAATCGCACTATGTCAATTTTCATGTAGAAATTGACTCGAATTCGGTCTATTAATTGAAGACGAAGTGTCTTACTAATTAAATTGTACTTGATTATTAACTTTATCACCAAAATTGTATACTAAGTAATAAACTGAAATCCTCATGCATACATTGATGAAGATGAAAAACTTTATGTCCGTTTAAGTAGTTAAAATTAATATGATAGATCCTATAAGTGAGTATATTTTTCAAACGGTCACGATTACAACTATTGTACTCATATAACAACATATGTTACTTTTAAACTATCTTATGTCTCAACCCTTTTACTCTTAAATCAACTTATGCCCCCACTAGGGATCAAACTCTGCACCACCTCTTCACCACTCTAGCTCCATTCACTGCACCACCTTACGCCTCTTTAATTCTACGTAGTTGAAATTAATATGATAGATTTTAAAATAGAGAGTGATTGATTTAACGATAAAACTGCAAAAGAGTCAGATTTTTTACATATATAGAAGAATAAATATTAATATAATATGCGATATTTGTGGTGGAGTTGGATTTAAAATTTCATAACAAACAAATTAATAAATTGATAGCATTTTAAGTTAATTAATACAGTGATATCATCTTATTGGTCTGATCTTTTCTTCTGGTAATTTTGAAACTCTAAGTAGGAAAAACACAACTCGCACGTCAATGGACATGTTTGCTAGCTCGAGCTTGCACGTACAATTTTAAGTTGCTAGTTGGACAAACAAAACGCAACAAATGATGTTAAGAATCTATGTATAAATCTCGGGCAACTCGATGCTTAACGACGGATATCAAATAGTACATTATAACCCTACTTTTAAAAAAAAATTAAATTACAATAAACAATTTCAAGCATTCTCCTTCTAGTTGTCACATGTCATCTTTTATCCATCATTTTTTTAAATTATAATTTTGTCCACTTTAAAATATTTATAACTTGAAAAATAAAAATGTAAAAAATAAATAAAAATCACTAACAATTTTATATTTTTGAGATTTACTAATAGAAATCATTCTTAACTATGTTTGAATTATTATTTTGATATGTATAAAAATCACTAATTACTTTATTCGAATCTTAATAAATTGTAAAATAATTCTTTAAAAAAATGTTACAATTTTCAACTTTTAAACACTCTTATAAATATCTTGAATATGTAAAAATAATCATTTATATTAAAAAATACCCGAAACTGGAATTTGATGCTCGATACTCATATTCGATGTCCGGTATCCGTATTCGATGCCCGTTCTCCGTGTCCGATGTGGTACCGTGTTTGATGTTCGGTATCCGTAAGCAATGCATGATAACCGCACCCATTACCCGGTATATGTGACCGATGTGAAGTTCGATATTCGAATTTGATGCTCGATACTTGTGTTCGATGTCCGGTACCCGTCTGATGTCCGTCACCCGTGTTTGATGTTCGGTATCCATACCTAATGTCCGTCACCCGTATCCAATGCACGATACTCGTGTTTGATGTCCGGTATCGGTAAGCAATGCCCGATATTTGTGTATGCCCAACCATGTTACCTTATATGATATGATTATCATATCATGTTGCTAGTTTAATTATTGACACAATATAATAAAATTATAATTTTAAAGCTCGTCTTATGATTTATTAAAGTCCAAATAAAGTTGTTAGTAATTTTTATAGATCTCGAAAAAATAACTCTAACATAGTCTAGAGTGGTATTTATATATTTGAAAAAAATATGGTCGTTGATAAATTTTATTTATTTTTATCATTTTTTTATTTAAAGTTATGAACGTTTAAATTGGATAAAGTAAGCTTGCGTAGCTGCATCCAAATCAGAGCCAAATTGTGCGAAGGCAACGACTTCTCTATATTGTGCGAGCTCTAACTTTGGACTACCGCAGACCTTTTTCATAGTTTTTAGCTGAGCTGCACGATCGGTTACTGGCTGCCTGTCTTATAGTACAATATGATTTATAGAATATTCTTTCATTTATATACATTTTTTTTCATTTTATAGAATATTTAAATATTTACAGAACTTAATTAAATACTTTTCATAATAAAAGGGCAGTGATTTTTACCTAAAGCGATCTTTACCTAGCGGGTATTGTCTTTCATAGAATGTAAAGAGAAAGATGAAGAAGTTAACAAATGAAAGAGTGAGATGAAGAAAATAAACATGTTAATCTACTCAATTATTTTTACCTGATAAATAAATAAATATGTACTATTTAAAGAAAATGTAGAAGAAAATTAAAAAGATATTGTAGATTACTATATATTTGTGAAAATTTGAATGCGTAATTCCTGATATGCTTACAATTGGTCAAATTAGTAACTTAAGCTTGTATGGGTACAATAATGGTATACGCATCTAGTCAAGTTGCCAGTAGATCATACCTAAGATTTGCATCGAACTTTAATTTTCACAAGGAAACAACACCTAAAAATTATTCATCACTTGTCGGCACTTTTATGTGGTACAATAAAGTATACTAAATAAATTATAGTATACTTAATCTATGTGATTTAGAGTTGTTCCATTGCTTATGTTACGACCACAAGGATTATTATATTCTATTAAAAAAATCGTACCACAGTTTTGCACGAATTTTGGTTTAAAATTGAAACTCTAGCAACGATGCGAGTCTTATATATGAGCCGAAAGTTGACTCGAGGAATTTATAATTTTGTAAATGGTTTGCCGGCCTAATAAGACACACTTATTCTTATCCTTTCCTCTTTCTAATTACTAGTATCATGATAAGCATTGAGAAATCATAACTGCATTTTACAAAATGAGAAATCATTGTACTACTGTGAAAGCTCTACACGGAAAACAAGTACATAGCGCTGAACGGACTTTCTTAATCATTCTAGAAGAAATTGGACATGGCTAGGAGCACTAGACCATATTCAACGTGATAACGCGTCGTCATGTATTTCTGTTGCAGTATTGATTTGTTGTGACCATATTATGAAACTTTTTAATATGTTTTTGTTTATTTTAAATATTTTTATTTACATATTAGTTATATTATAAAAGTATTTAGATGTTGAAATGAACAAAACTGTATTTTCTAAATCATTTTATAATTTATTAAGATTCAAAATTCTATTAAAATTAGAAAATATATATATTTTTTATTTTTCTAAAAACATATATAACATTTTATAATAGTGTTTAAAAATCGAAATTAAAAAAATTGTATTTAGAGGTCGTTTTACAATTTTAAGTTTAATTAAGAGTGAAAAATGAGTTCGAGATTGAATGGTCCAAATATAGTCAATAGTTGTCTTTATTTGTAGATTTTGAAGAGACAAATTCGTTGGTGATTTTTATATATTTTTTATATTTTTAATTTTTGAGTTATTCGCGTTTGAAATTGGACAAACGAACTCTTTCTTTTTTTAAATAAAGAACAATAGCATTTCAACATAACATCAGCTGGTTAGTTGCTGCCATTTGAAGATAACGCGGCATTGCATGCAGTGATCTTCAATTGTAAACATAAATCAACATGTTCAAAATACATGAGATCCAGAAAATGTTTTAATACAATGAAAAAATTAAAAAAAATATTTTAAATAATCGAAATATTATGGTAAAATTCCATTTGAAACAATGTGATGGCATCAAGGCGAGTACAAAGATTAATGAAAGTAAACAATATGATGCTCGCGGATTTTCCTGATAAAAGTATTAAACGTGTCCAATTCGTTTACTTGTGAATAGGAAAGCAATTCTTGAACATTCAAGTATTCAACCACCATTCCCCACATAAAACTATATTCTTCAAAAACTATAATTATAAATTAACTTCTTAAGGTTGACATATTCACATATTGGGCATGTTTAACTAAGGATTAATTAGTGTTGCGGAAATGTAAAGAAATCTCAAATTGACAAGTGACACCAACCTGATCCAAGGGTGTGTAATCAGGCCTGCAAATTTTGAGGTCCAAATTCAATCCACATCCACTCATCTAGATTTGGACCAAGTCCAAACTATATCTATTAATGGTCCTGATTGTGAACTTATTTTAAACTATATCTAGACTCAATTTAGACTTATCTGGACATATATTTTCTTATCTCAATTAAATTAACAAACATTTAATAAAGAAAAACTTGTTGTGTTTGTGTGCATATAAGATTTGAAGCCAACTCTTCGTATGCCTTCTTTTCTATAGTGTAGGGAAATTATTATACACCCCTAAGAGATGTTAATAAGTTGAGTAGCTAGTTTTACCTATCACTAACACTGGGAACAAAAGGTAAACGTGATGGCAAGCTCCGTATTGAATAACGCTTAGTACTCCGCCATTCTTACGGAAGTGAGAGCGGTTCTTGCGGCAACATCTGGTAGGGAAATTTCATCCACATGCATACATGACTCCTAAGGACCATAGATTACGTTGAACATAATAATGTTAGAGATTATGAAGGTTATGATTTTAATTTATTTAAGTACGATGTATGACCAGTAATATATGGTTTAGATTTAAGGTGGAAGAACATGACAAGAACTGACATAACCGAATTGAAATTTTGAATAATGTTCTAATTATTCATTAAAATAGATTTTTATTTGTAGATGTCATGAGAGCCTGACGCCTGGTAAGAAAATGTCTCCAGACACGTATGATATTTGCGTGTTTTTGGAGATGTTGGGTCTGCCCCTGGTGAATTCTTTACTCACAATAAAGTGTGGGATTCATATATAATGACATATAAATTTCATACTCTTTGTGAGTGGTTGGTGTACCGGAGTAGAACCAGCATTAGAGAACCTATTTAAGTGTTGCTACTTGCTAGTACCCAAACTTTACCAGAATGATAAAACAGATGGGCAATAGCTGGGCTGAGTAAAAACTTTGTGGCCCACACTTATTTGGTTTGTTACTGGAGGAAAACAAGCCCAAGTTTGCCAGCCGGCCCAGGTTCAAATTGTTTGGGTTGGACAGTTGATTAAGGAGGACAGCTTCATGTACATGTCATTCCATGGGTTAGTGGATCTATCACCTCAGTCCTCAGTTCCTCACTTCCTCATATTCTACCTCGCTCCATCCCATTAATCAATCGTCACCTTATGAATCATAAATAAGTAGATTAGATTATTATACTAATGGTGTTTAATAGAATAAATATGCAGCGTCAGAATATATAGAAGATGGTAAGAATGAAATGGAGTGACGATAGTCTAGGGAGAGAGCGGTTTTTCTTTCATCAAATATGTAAATTTCATATTTTTTTATATTAAAATAAACATACTCTAAATAAAAATCACAGACAACGTACAAATTCACAAACCCTAAATAAAAATTCACAGACAGAATAAAAATTCACAGAGAACGTAAAAATCCACAAACCCTAAATAAAAATCCACACAAAACGTAAAATCCCACAAACAACATAAAAACCCACATACCCTAAATAAAAATCTACAGACATTACGCAAATATTCACAGACAAAATAAAACTCACGTAAGATACCCACATACCTTAAATACAAATCCACAGACAGTACGTAAAAATCCACTGACACTGAATAAAAATCCACATGCCCTAAATAAAATAAAAGTGGATTTTTACGTACTGTATGTGGATTTGTAAATGAAAAAATCGGTATAATGAATTTTCATATCTAATGAAAAAATCGGTCTTTTCCTAGACTTTGTAAATGGTGTTTACTAGTATGATAAAAAAGAATGATTCACTTAAAATTTAGTAAGTTTTATTTTGTAAAACGTGATGAATACAAATAATAATCCCTACACACATTACTTATATAATAACCACACATTACTTCTAAAACACCTTATACATCCATTATGGATCGAACCTTACATATTCTCCTATCCAATTCAATCCCACTCCACAACATCACCTTATTGTTTTATGAACTTTAGTAGTTTATTAATGTAGTTTAGTTTTGAAATTGACTTCATACTCAATTCTATTTATGGATATAGACTTCGTTTTCTTAATCTGCAAATCTATTCAATTTTGATTCATCATGTTCAGTTAAATTTAACTCAATATATTATATACTAATGGAATAGACCCATAATGATAAAGCAAAGAGACCTAGAGAAGAATAAGTTTTATTCAAACTCAAAATTAATTCATTTTATTAGTAGCCTGTTGGGGAGCATGGAATCAAGGATGGGGTAGCAAAACGGACACGTGGCAGACAGACACGTAGCATAATTAGCCAACAGACGTGTCAGGATGTTTGGCGCGAAAAAAGTAGGTCCATAATCGGGGCCCAGTTGTCTTCTAATGGCGGGAAGAAAAATGAGCCCACTAATACTCACCGATTAACTTTTGCGTTGCTCACACTCCTCGCCTTCTGCTATCTCCAACAGCCGTATTATATTTATGCCGGGTTTATTATACGGTTAGAGTGGTCATTTTCTAATTAAATTGAACATTTTATATATAAAAGTTTCAATTTCAGTTAGAAGAGTCAATTAGTTTTTAATAATTTTATTGCTAATTAATTAATCAATGAATTAATTAATACCTGGGTGTTTATAATACAACTATCTAGATTTGACATGCATCATATCATGTATGCATGAAAATAACAAATCCCACGTACATACATACATTCATTCATACAGCCGCCATATACTTTAACAATTTAGACCATATATTTCCGCGATTATGGGAATTGTTATATCTAAAATGTCACTCATGATTCAACTACAACAATTAGAAGATAGTAAGTAGTATTATAAGCTTAAGCTTGAAAACGAGATTCATACAAACAAAATTCACCAAATATATAATTAAAAATGTTCTGCTATTTTCAATGTCTGATTGGTTTTCACTTTTTAAAATTTAGTATGAAATTTTTAGAGGATAATAATTATAAATGAATTTTTTTTGAAAATATATTAAGCTATGTTGATAGAGGTAGTATGAGGTTATGATTTACTCTCGTAGCTTTTACATTGTATCATAAGAGGGGAAATGAAATAAAGAAAAAGAAAAGATTTTGTTTATGGGAAATGTTATTTAGTTATGTGATGATAGCGTAATAATGTGTAATATATAAAGAGAGTTTATACTTCTTTCGTTCCATTCTATATTTTCATTTGACTTTTGGTTAAAATTTTATGAATATTGAAAGGTTGAATATATTTATTTAGATGATGAATCATAAAGAATAGGTAAACATATTAGTGGGTTGATAAAGGGGAAAATTAATTATTAAAAAATAAAAAAAGAGACAACGAAGCACGATTCATTTGGTAAGACGTTTCAACTCCAACCAATAGATCGGGGGTTCGAGTGACCCTTTAACCGTTTAAAAAAATTAATAAAAATGAAAAAAGAATAAATATTGAATAAAAAGGAGATATTGTGTTGATTGTGCAAATTTTGACTTTTGACTCTGTTTAATTGCATAAAAAGTTTTCATTGAGAAAAGGAAGTTATGAGAGTTTTAGTAAAGTTGGGTATATAAATTAGTTGTTAAAAATGAAAATGAAATTTTCATTAAGTAGTAAGTCAAGAGTCAAAAGATTAAATACTCAACAAAAGTAAGGAAGGAAAGAAAGGGGAACAAAATCAGAGAGAATCAGGAAAATTCATCAACAGCGAAGAAATATGAACGATTTTCTAAATTAATTAGTCATCATCGTTTTAAGAGACACCATAATTCATCACCAATGTAAAATACAATGACTTATGGCCCAAGCATCTAAGTGGCATACATAACCATTAAAAGTCAAAAAGAAAACTAATTGGACTATATCAAACCGCCTTCCAAAATGTTATTATCCGTGGGAAATTTCATACTAGTCTCTCACTGTGGTCATATTCCATTTTAGGCCTCTGACTTGTAAAATTGTTCACTTGCTATACTTGGTTATTGTATCATGAATCATGATGTTTACAAAGTAGATGCCAATTACCTCTCATAACTAATTCTAAAATAGCATATAAGCACCTCAACGAATGAATCTCTATAGAATTGGAGATGCATGTATATGTAACATACATTTTCTCATTATGTGGTATTTGCATGATTTACAGTCCAGGCATCAAATTAATGAATTGGAATCTCGTTTATTTGACTACAAATTTTTTGATATATTAGAGTTTAAACCCCAAGTTAAAAATTCTTTGCACGAACTTAAATCCTAATTCGTTCTCAAAATAATCATGACGCTCAAAAGGACTGTAGAGTTTGATTCGATTAATGCACTAGCATATAATTTCATTAGATAAATGCTTACATAATAATCAGTGGATCGAGTAATTACATTTGATCATCCTCTTACGCAACTAATTTTAGCATAAGCGAATTGTATTGTTTTAGTATTATTTTGGCATGTCGTTTTTATTACATATAGTAAAGTTTGAAGAGGCAAATGTGATGCACACACACTAGCGATTATCCTTTTACTTTCTAAAATCATACTCCTCTTCTCCTTCGCTCAATTAATAATTATTTAATATGAAAACTAATTTACCAATGCATCGTCGACTAGAAAGTCTTTATAGACACCTGTCCTCTTCCTGTATAATAAACTAGTCGAGAAACAATATGCACAACATTTTAGTAATTTCGTTGTCCACTAATTCAAATACAAAGTGACCAGTGATACCTATATGATATGCTAATTGGTAGCATATTGAGTAACCATTTATGCGTTTACTTAATAAGCTTATTTAAAAAAAACAGATAATCAGATTGAAAATTTTGTGTTAAACAGACGCCTAATGATATATAATGACCAAGTATGAAATGAGAGCAACTTTTAGAATGATATTAAGATTTTCAATTGGCTGTAAATAAATTTCTATATACCAACATAACATTATTACAATAACTAGCGAATACCAATCATCTCATGATGTTTAATTGAATGACGGTAATAGGTACAATAACGCCGAGTTCACCAAAAATTGGATGGGAACACGCTAAATGACTAAATTATCATCTTGCAATAGCTGTAATCAAATTCCAGTTCCCAACGCAGCTTTAGTTGGAAAATATGACATACTACAAATTCCATTTTCACGTTTTAAAGCACTCGTGAAACTCACACTCCGACCCTCATGATTTCATTAATCAAATTCCATCTCTCAATGCGAAAAATTTAGAAGGAAAATAATGAGATATCCCTCCAACCCTGATATAAACATTACTTTCTGACTCTCATCAACGTTTTTATTTGCATCGTATTCATTACTGCATGTTTATATGGAAACTACAATAAATAAAATTTTATTTACGAATGTAATTTTAATACGAAAATGTGACATACCATTCAATTCTACTTCTATGTTCTAAATCACTCGTGACACTCACGCTCTGACCCTTAAATGTTTCTATTCTCGTCGTATTCACCTGCCACTCAACTGCATAGATAATTACAATAAATAAAATTCCAGTTACCGATGCAGTGTTAGAAGGAAAATGTGACGTCCGCCATCCCTATTATTGTGTTTTGAATAACTCGTGAAGTTCACGCTCCAACCCTCGTGAATCTCTCTTATTCGCGTCGTATTCACCTACCGTACAATAAATGAAATATTAGTTAGTAGTTACCAATAAAGCATTGTAGGAAAATGTGATGTACCGCCAACCGTATATTCACGTTATAAATCACCCGCTGAAAAACAATTAATTCCAATTCAAATTTAAATAATTATTTTTTATACTACACTTCACCTCTGTTCAGTTAAAACGAAGAAAATAGAGCATAAACCAACTCCCGAGTCCCGATGTTCACCTTTCAAATTCAATGTATCTCTAAACCGAGTGATATTCAGTTACTATATATTTTCTCAAGGACTTTGAATAAAATATAGTATATGGTGACTAATGCATTACCAAACATGGGTTATGGCAAAAGATGCATGACAATAGAAAAGATGGATTACCATCATCATATTGAGTAAATAGAGTCTCCATATTTTCACCCGTAAAATCTCCTCCTATTTATGCTCCATTTTGACTGTACAGTAGCAGGAAAAGTGAAGGGTCATAAATCAAAATTCCAACACAACACACACTCTAGCACACTAGTGAGTGTGAAAGGGACACACACAGAGAGAGAGAAAACAAGGAGCAAAACAAAGCAGGTATGCAGAACGTATGGCCTTTGTATTTTAATCGTAAACTTGCTTGGATTTTCGATGTGTCATACATGAATGATTTCTCATTTCTGACGTTTTAGTTTTTTGAGATTTGTTTTCTTTTTATGTTCATTCAGTCAAACTGGGTTATTGATGATGATGATGATGATGATGGAAATGTTTTGGTGAAATGAAACTGAAGAGAAATTAAAATTGGAAACAAAAGCAAACGTCTTTTTTGAGTTCTTCCATCTGGTCCACTTTTTTCGATATTCTCTGTTATCTCACTCACAGTAGAGAGTCTGATTTTGCTCTGTTTCTTGGCTGTGTGTGTCACTGAAATTTCATAAACCCTCTTGCAAAGAAAAGATTTTTAACCATAAATTTCTGATCTGATCCCTTTAATTAGGACTCAATTTTAGAATTTTGTTTCCTTGTATTCCGTTGATTTGTTGAAATAAATCAAAAAAGTTTGTATGTTTGTTTGTTTTGAGATTTAAAGTTTTGATTTTTGGTCCGGGTTTTTCTAGAGAAGGAGAAGGGGATTAACGAAAGAGGCTGAAAGAAGGTTTTATGTCTTGTTCTGCTGTTGAATTTGGAGCTTTGTTGAAGAAGCTCTGTTTTCCTTTATCATCTGATAGTTGCATGCCATATTCACTCTGCTGTGAGGTTCAGCAGAGAAGCCAGTCTTTCTTCCCAACCGTTTCGATGCGTTTGAGGCCCAAAAGGTATAAATTGCTTTCCTTTCACTGTCTTTATAAGTTATTTTTAAGAATGTTTATGTTATTTGAAGTATGCCCATGTTGATTTGGATTATTGGAAGGTTTAAGGAATGGTTTGCGATGGAATTTGATTGATTTGTTGTGGGTCTGTGCTGATTTTGGGTGCAGGACTTGTTCTGGAGTTGAGTTCTTTGGGGGTTATCATATAAATCGATTATTTGATCTGTTCTTGTTCTTGAGAGTCCATACTCCATTTGAGTAATTATTTTCTGCTGCAGAGGTTTCTTTGAAAAGTTGCAATTTTTTGATTTATTGAGTTTGAGAAGACAATTTTGTTTGAGGGGTTTTTGGAGGAAAACATGTCTGAGTCTAGAAAAGTAGTGGCAATGAATCGACAACTTGCAATAAGGAAGTCTAGAGTTTTTGCCAAGCCTCCAATACCCCGACCCATGAGAAAGGTTCGAATTTTTTGTGATGATCCGGATGCTACTGATTCCTCCGATGATGATGAAGAGAGGAGGCAGGGCAAGGTTAAGCAATTTGTTCGTGAAGTTTTTATCCCTATTAATCAGGCACTTGAATCTGCAACCGCGATTCAGCTTCAGGATAGCAACAAGAGTGATAAGAACCCAAGTAAGAAGAGTAAGAAGAGGGTTTGTGGTTCTGTTCGGTCTATGGATGGACAATCGTCCAAACCCCCTCGTTTGGGGAAATACCGAGGAGTTCGGCAGCGCAAATGGGGCAAGTGGGCTGCGGAGATTCGTCACCCATTTCTGCACAAGCGCATCTGGTTGGGTACATACAACACTGCTGAAGAGGCATCTCGTGCCTATGAATTGAGAAGAGCACAGTTCGAGGCTTTGGTTAACTCGAACGGCTCCTTGCCTGACAAAAATCCAAAAGTAGTGGTCTCTCCAGGCGGTGAGAGACCAAAAAAGCAGCAAAAAGTACTGTCCGTTTGTGTTTCTGATGACTCCAGCGGAAGTGCAGTGTCTCTACCCTCCTCCCGTGCTTCTCCATCCTCTGTGCTTGAAATGGACTCGATGACATGTTCCTTTGGAAGAAAGTCCACATGCGAGAAGCCCAATGAGAAACTGGCCATTGAGGAAACGATAGTTGAGGCCACAGCTACCATTGCCATTGATAAAAGTAAAGTCGATCCAGGACTGCTGGACGAATATCTTATGGACCTCGGAGACATGGACTTTGACATGGAGCTCAATTCACTCGACGACGATTTCATCCCACCATTCGACGACTTTGCTCCCGGCTTTGAGGACTTCCCAGTGTTGGGGTGTGAGAGTTCAGGCCATCCTAGTGAGTTGCAGGATATTCACATTGACTTCGACTTTGAGGATTGTTGTGAAGCCCTGTCGTGGTTGTATGCCGCCTAAACCGATGAATGCATCGACAACCTCCAATGCAGCGGTCCCTATAAGTTTTGCAGTATTAATGAGTATAAGTTGGTAAACAGACAAAGATAGACTTTTTTTAGAGTTTGGACAACCTGAAGTTTTCTTTAGCTAATTGAGCTGTCTAAGTGCAACTCCATGTTTTGTTCTTCATCATAAGATGCGATGAACCTGTTGTTAGTGAATCTATAATGTTGTTTTGGACCATGATGTTGATTAGTCTGGAATTCTTTGTTTTAAAGTGTTTGGTTTGATTATTACAAGAAATATCATTTTCCATGACTTGGATTCAGAGTAGAATAAGCTACATGTGTCTTTTAATGGATTTTGTAGTTGGGATTGAGAGCAACGTGTTCCTAATTGGTCCGATCCAATTGTTTGCCTGGTTGGTTTTGTAGTCCCTACGCCCTTGTGTTTTTCTCCTTTTCCTTTCTGCTCTCTGACCTTTCTCATACAGTACCCAAAACATGTACTACACAAAATATACTATTTGAATGGACATTTTTCAATTCAAATCGATTTTTAATGCTCCTGCTCTTTTTCCTGTTCCAGGGTACACTTGATATGGCATATCTATCTCCCAGTGGGCTACCAAATATCTCTTGTTTTGCATATTCACTTGAGATATGAAACCTATGTAGGGTAAGAATAAGATCCTATGTTACTATGTAAGAATATACTATTTACCAATCTGTGAATTCGTTTGACAAAGTAACAAACACGGAGAAGATTATAATTAACTTTATCAACTAATTTTAAAACTTCTATTCACATATCAACTTTGATGTTGAACAGCGAATATTTACGTATGTTAGTATGTATACATTATGCTCACGAAATACATAATTGAGACTATAAATGATGCATCAACTATTCATTTTATACTTAAAATTGATTATGCATATTCACTTAGATTTAGAATATCGTGTAAGAATATATGAATATAATTAAACAGTCAAAAGAAATTGTTAATTTTGAGTATTTTTTCCATGGAGTGTCAAAATTGACTAGTGCAATTTCAAATTATAATGGTCAAAAGATTAACAACATTAGATTATATAATTTTATATATTTTAAATTTTCATTTTCAACTAAAGAACTACAATTATTGTTTAGTTTGTCGAACTTTAAGCTGATTGAATAGAAAAGTCAAGATATAAAAAATGTTTTGGAAGAAGCAGATAGTACGGATTAACAAGTTGAAACATTTCATACTCAATATGAAAAAATACATACATACACTGATTATGGTCACAAAGGACCACATACGCTATAATACATCTACTCTTAGTACATCTTTTAACAAAACTAGCTGAAAATCTAGTAGCTACTTATTCATTTTTTTTCTTTTCAACGAGCTAATTTGATTAGCTTCTTAAAAGTTAATTAATTTAAAAAATTGTACATTTACATAGACATTTTCTTAAAAAAATTCATAAAGCTGAAGAATTATAGCGATAAAAAGTACCCTAAAATATATCCATTATTTCTCATGAAACCCGCAAGGCTCATATCTCCCAAATCTCCGACATCCACCCCCCACCCCATTCTGTTTCTCCTTTCCCGTTTCCCGTTTCCATCTTATTTTATTTTTATACTTTCTTTTACTAGTATCTCTTTCTATTCTGTTTCATTTGCCTTTTTCTTTTTTCCATTTATTATGTTTTTGTCCTTCCCTTAAGTGTGTTTTCTTTAATCTTATACTAGTATCTAACTTTTTATAGATTCAAATAAATGTTTAAAAAAATCCAGGTACACTTCAATGTAAAACACAATTTATAAAAATCACTTGAAAAGTATTTTTTTTAAATATTATAATTTTTATTTTTAATTATTTTCGAGTAAAAACTGCTAATTCTAATCCATTCCCTACCTTTTGTTTGTTCCGTAATTATGGACGAACAAATTTCAATTTCAACTCCACTCTAGCAAGTCCACTTGAGCATCTTCATAAAGAAGCCCATCGAACGTATTAGTCTATTCGATACACGAACTTCATTCACAGAAGCGCATCGAACGTACTTAAGATTCAAGGGTTTACCTCATTCCATTTTTTTTATTTTAAGCAATGATATATTAGACTAAAAGTTGATGTCTGAGCCTAAAATTAGGATTACTTGGGGGGGGGGGGGGATCCATGATGACCCGTCCCCAACACATTAA
>JAYMSP010002670.1:0-22978 GCA_036897095.1 Plantago elongata
TCAAATGCCAAAACACCCACGTTTGATTTCTTGATCACTTCCCTTTTCGGGTTCTCCGGATTCGATTTCTTGGAATCGAAACTGTGTGAAATGGACTTCTTTACCTTGATTAGCCATGTTTCAAGAACCATGGTTTATTGTGTTCAAGAAGGCAAAAAGATTGGATCTTTGAACAGATTTAGGCGAGATGAGAAGATTGTGAGAAGGGTTTGGAGAGAATTCACACACACACAGTGAGTGTGGAGAGAAGAATTGGAGTTGAAAAGTGGAAATGGTGAAAGAAAGAAGGATTTTTAGTTGGTTGGTTTGCTCTGTTCTGGAGATGAAGTTGCAAATATGTTGAAAGGTGTAGTCAATGTGAAGATTTATGATATGGTTTTGGTTTGTTTAAGAAAACTAATCAAGATTCAAGAAGATCTACCATTAAATAAGTGTATGGTGTACCAACTTGCATTTCACCTTTGAATCTTGAACTTGATGTTATATTTCCATTTGTATAAAGATGAATGTGTCACTTTATTTGTTTGGTGAATTGAGTTCACTTGTTTCATCACTAATTTTATCTTACACGTTTTCCTTCTTTCCTTTTCATAATTTCAACACAAATTCTTCCAAAATACATGTAATAGTGCGGGATTGGATGGATCTACAAGAATTTTAGACATAATTATACTTCTCCTTGAATATGCAAAGATAAATCTTACCGGAATTCAAAAAAAAATTATGCATATTAATCTTTATCCAATAACTATATAACGTAATTACATAAACAAGCAAATCAATACTTACTTGTCGCACTAATTTTCCAGACAGCAGCTTTAAAGCCTTAAAGATTTTCTTGAATCCGTCCGTCAAACACCTCGATCTGTTCATCATATATGTTATGTGAAACTCAATAAAACATCATGATCAACATCCCGAATCTCAATATTCACGGACAATTGATTCACTAGGAGTCCTCGTTCGAAACTATACTAAATTATTTAGTGAGTAGTTTTATGGAGAATTGAAACATGAAGGAATACATTATAATATCCAAGTAAAAGCCAGAAAGAAGGGAAAACTTATATCCCTATATAATCTCGTAGATCTATGTATAACAACAAAAATCGGCCAAGAGTTTAGTGACATTAGGTCTCTTAGCCTAGTTGGTTGAGTTAGTATTTTGCCATTAGGTCATGGATTCGAAACTCAACAAGCCCACTTTTATTTGCTTTCTCTCTTTTGGACTTTTATATTTTAACTGCATGCTAATTTGATCCAAATAAATTTTCTTCATTTAATTAATTAAATCCAATTTAATCTTTAATCTTTCTCCTAATATAAATTAAATCCAATTTAATTCATTTAACTTCTAAAAGTATAACAACTAAGTCCGATAATCCAATTTGATTTGTTAATTATTTCTATCAAATAGATCAATTATCAATAATGGTAAATTAAACATTTATTAATTCAATTAATATTTAATTTACTTTAATACTCGAATGGTAGAATAATCACCTTGTTGTGTGACCCATAGGATCTTATGTAAGTAAGCACTAATCAAATTAAAGTTTAGGTAAAATCATAGACAATTCACCCAACACTCTTAATACATAAAGAACGTTTGAAAGGATTACAAACCATATGTAATGTAGAACTCATGATGATACGGTCCTTTCATTCTCGAACACCCGATTAAATCTAGAACTTGAATTCGTGTCTGTTTGAATAATTTAATCACTTTATCACATTCTACTAACTGATCCAATAATATTTGAACATCATTCCAAATATATCTTGCGTTGGCCAACGATTTTGATCAAACTAGTTATGAGAAGTTTAGTGTTCTCTCCAAGTCTATTTTGAAGAATGAATCATATCTTGGTTCGACTACTACTAACATATGTTTCGTGTTGTGCCCAACACATGTCGTATCTACCCCTACAAGGAGTGCAAGCATTGATCATGATCAAAGCACATGAGTTCACACATGTAGTAAGTATCAATGTCAAGTCAAAGGACTATTACATCACCCTACAAACCGTTACTTCCGTTGACACGTAAATAGATTACATCAAACGATTTTTCGGCTGGGTATACCAACACTTTCTAAAGTGTCCATCACGTATTATCAAGTAATTCGTAGTCGTGAGAACTACTACACCCTCAAATAATATGATGCAGACCACATGCCAAACTATAATGCATCATCGATATCCCATTCTCGATGATCACTGATTGGGGCCATTTTAGAGTTATATTATGTGACTCAAGATCTCACATTCTTAGTGATAATATAATTCTTCTGGAAACACATATATAAATAATTACATAAAACAGATAATAATATTCATATATTGTAATGTCTATTTATAGATGAACAATAATTATAAATAAATACTAAATCGAATATGTATATTTGTCCTCAATTGATTATATTTAGGACGTATATTCTTTCACTCCTAAAACAATCTTGGTGAATCACTAGATCAATCTATAGTGATCTCGATAGTTAAATGTGCGGTGTCTAAATGGGTCTTTCAATTTTTTTACTAGGATAACGATTGAGGAAGTACACCTCTGTCGTATTTGAGTTATACCTATTTATATGTCAGGAAGGGTAGCTATATGATAGTTTTATACACTTGGAGATTTAGTAGAACTTGAAGGGCAGTATTGAGTTTTTTTCATCTCACAATTTGGTGAACTTAATTAACCGAAACAAGGTCAAACCTAACATGGTTACATGTAGTCAAAGGTAAGAGAAGAGTAGCTAGGATTTGAGAACACTTCGATTGGTATTTAACTCTTTTCCAAGGACAAAATCGCCATGGTGCGAGACTACGTGTCTCGGCCCATCCTTGCCCAAGGACAAATTGCTATGGTCCGTCCGAGACTCCAAGTCCCAGCCCAACCTCGCCCAAGGACAAAATCGCAAGTCCTAGAGTATCGGCCCCCATCCTTGCCATCGTCTCGGTCCTTGACTCCGAGTCCCGGGCCATCTTACCCGAAGACGAAGCTCTTGATAATATCGTACTTCAAAGTGTGAGCCAAATGTGCCTCCCAATTCCCTGACATGTGTCACCCTTCGGCCAAATCGACAACCCTCTGGTGAATCGGAGTTGTATCCCCCCGGAGCTTTCTACTATAAATACAAAGTATTTATTCTTCATAAATGGTAAACAACTACTTTTGAAATTCTACTCTCTATGTTAGAGGTCCAAGTCGCAACTTGATCAGCCTCTGAACATGTTGAGTTCGAGACTGAGGCGAACCGATCCAAAAGCATTTAACCCTTATTTTTATTTCAGATACTTGCGGAGTCCCGTATCACGTGGAGTCTCGTATACACTTGTTGAGCGATGTACTTACACTTTCCTCCAGTTACACAACTAAAAGAACTATTCCCTCTGTCCCACATTAAAGGGAAGTAGAGGACAAATCGCAAAACAATATTCACAAGGTGTTTTATTTAACTGTCTCAACTCTCAACCGAAGTATAATTAATGGCCTTGCAATTTATCGTTTACTTTGTGCCAATTTTATAAATTCAATTTTATTGTTTATCGTTTACTTTTTGTCAGATTGGATGTTTCACTAACTATAATGGCTTGCAAATTAACTGTGGCAAGAAATGTGATTAGGCATAATTGAGTTCACCCTGATTACGACATGCAATCTACAGTTAGACACTATATTTAACTTTAACTGTGACATAATTATTATTGTTTCGACACACTCTGGCGCATGGACAATATATGCTATTTATTTATAAATCATTAATCATAAATCATAAATCATAGAAAAACCTGTTAAAATGATTTTGTGTAGTTGATATTTATAAACAACTTTTACGAGAAACTATTTTTCGGGGACAAAATCACATATATAATTAATTATAAATATTACACATTGAACTACAAACATATATTGTATATATGTAGTACTGAAACAGTATTACGGAAAAGTTTGTATTTGGTGCTGAAAATATATAATGATAATAGCAAATTGCTACTTATATCAATTGACTTTGCTGCATCATATGCATGTTCGCATGCTAACTTCAAGCGCAGTTGACCAAATGATGGCTTTATTCAATTCCAAAGGGTTGTAAGAGTGTGATTCTACTCTTCTAGTACTCTATGATGGTAAGAATTACCATATGTATGGTTCTTTTTCCGAACCCGATCTGAATCCATACAAGGAGGTTCTTTATACAGAGTCTTAATTATTGGAGTCTACATTTTTAATATACAAGTAACTATAAGTTACATAAAACTTCGTTACTAACTCGTTTAATAAACTAAGAATGATAATAATGCAAGAGCAAATATCATATTGTCCAAATAATTTTTATTTATTTATCTATTCTTTTTACTTTATATCATCTATTTTTTTTAATTATGAAATATTAAACATTCAATTGAAATACTTTATCTCAAAACGTGAGTTTGCAAAACCGATTAGAATTTCAAGTTCATCAGTTTATTTTAAACTTTATCTCAAAGTGAAACTATATAATACATTCGTACCAGAACCTATATATTGTATTCCAGTTATATCAGTTTAGTTACAAATATAATATTTACCTGATAACCTTCTAATTAACCAATTAACCTAGACACACATAAATATAATTGTAATCCAAAAATTCCAAATTTTGTTTTATTATGAATTTTTTTTAACATTTTTATTTAGCTTGTACTCAGTTTATAATTATTATTTTAATATGGGTAGGTGAAGGTTTACAAAGACAATGAATTTACACAAGCCCTCTGAAAATTTGGGTCGGCCATGCCCATTCTACAAACCCAACGCGAGTACATATATTAATAGATTCACTCCATCATTTTTAAAGTTAATTTCAACATGTTTTTTAGATGCATAGTATTTATGTTTTAAGGGTAAAATCTATAATTATAATAAAAAAAGAAGGTAAAAAAATGTGAAGATATGAGTATAATAGTCGAAAAGAAATAAAAGAGTAACGCTTTAGGCCACCCGGAAAATAAAATTGTTGTTAAACACAACACGTTTCTAGTCAAACGCAATATAAAATATTTATAACTTGATTGAATTGCCCCAAACTCGTAAAAAAATATTATGAAATTAATAAAAAATTAAAATAATTTGTTTATATAAATATATATTTTGTGTTACATTTAGTCGAAAACTTAGTTCTGCATTCATTGTCGTGGCATTTTTAATCGATATTGCAATGTCATCGATGTGGATCATTTGGTTCACATTAGAATGCTTTGGTCACAAAAAATGAAAAATACAATAAGTGTTCTGAATCGGTATTTTGACATGTGAAGAGCTTTTTACCATATACACAAACATTAGACTATATAGGTTGTATGTTTTGGAACTTTAGGGGGTTTGTCTTAAAAACTTGGAGACTTGAAGGACTTAAATGCAAAGTTATTATTATACCATCAATGAATTTTGTGAAAAAAAAGACAATTTTCGTATAGCTTGATAGCACAGCGTTGTCCGAGGAAAACGGAGTTTCCCGAATATTCATCCGTTGGATCGTCATGAAAGTTTGAAAGATTCAAGATAACTCATGGAACTACAATCTAGACGGTGGAGATTGGAATCAAAACAGGTTTGATGTCAAACTTCGTTCTCAGTTAAGCAACAGATTGCTGAAAATTATGATTCGATCTCATATGATATCTTCGCCAGGTAATCTCTCATCTTTTCCCTCAATACAATCGATGTGATTGTCCTTGCCTATATATCTTTTGTATCTTTTCTTCCCTTTATCTTCCGCTGTAGAACTCCCATATACAGAACCTCAAATTCGATATATTCACGTATGTATAGAACCTCACGTTCGTATACCTCTTTCAAGTTCTCTTTCGATCGAACAACCCACAGTTGTCGATCCCTTCCCATATTCGAGCAATTTTCTTCAATCTGTCGAACTTTCTTCTGTCCTCCTGCAATTGCCCGCAATCGTCATTCTACAGTCCAGCGATCGCCCCAGCCCGTTCGATCTTCATCGACCGCCTTTGCAATTGCTCGCGATCGTTAATTGCCCTGTTCTCCGACGGAAAATCCTCAGGCTAGGTCTTCTTCGTTGATTACGCAGCGGATTTATCTTCTCCTTATGCAGTTGAGCCGTTTTCTTCTCCTGCAGTCTACTGCTACGTTTTCTCCACGCATCATCGACTTCCTCAAGCAATTGTATCCGCTCCTTTCCGAGATCAGCTCCCGAAGTCGCACGTCCTGATCAAAAGGATTCTCCTCATCCCTTGGGTCAATCTGACGCGCCACCATGCCATCCCACACAATTTCCTAGTATGAAGCTCCTTCAGTGGTTAGAGTTCGCTATTTTTTTGTTCCATCTCCAATCGTTCGAGCTAGATGTCTGAAGCTCTTGCTCCACTGTATCTTGGACTATTGTGGTCACATGTTGACCCTTCTCTGCTTATTCAGGACTATCACTATGTGATCACTTATTGATCCTTCTTTTTCCACCTCTGTGTGGTCTTATATCCTCTCCTATTCTGGATGTCTCTCTATGCCTGCTTTGGGTGAACTTCTTCCACCCGACTCTTGCAGACTCGAGCACCTCACTGGAGTAGGGTACAATATGTTGGTCCTCGTTGCCCATAACCAACTGCTCATGGTATCATTCATCGTCCGGTCATACCTTTTACCTCGCCTGCTCTCGTACAACATCAACGTAGAACGGATGAAATATATTGATTCTTACCTATGAGTCGATTTTTCACCAATGGACTTCCAAAGGTATTGTTTGATGCTTTTCAGGACATTCTCAACGTTCATCAAACTCTCGTTTCGATTGGGGGGGAGTGTTAGAAGTATAATTAGATTATGACTCCTTAATGTTAGTACTTAGAAGTATTATTGAATTATGATTCCTTATTATATCTAGATATACATATTTGTATATATATGAGATTGATGAATAAGAAGCGTAAGGAAAATAGTTCTTTCAGTTTTTATCATACACAAACATTAGACTATATAGGTTGTATGTTTTGAAACTTTGGGGGTTTGTCTTCAAAACTTAGAGACTTGAAGGACTTAATTGCAAAGTTGTTAAGATTAAAGGCGCTGATTTAATCTAGATCGCAAGATCAAAATGTTTTCTTCTTAATCGGACGGTTAATGTTACTCGGGCGGTTATATTAGCATGTGTAAATTAGCTGGCTGCTTTGTTGTGTATATTACTTCAATTCACTTGTTATTTTCACTGTAATTGAGAGTTTGTGAGTGGCTAAGATCGTAGATAACTTGAATGGAGTTTAGCAGCTTGGATTGTGGAGTTGTGGTGGATCGATTGCAGCTTCGATCGGAGCTCCGTAAGCTTGTATTAATTTTCAGTGATTAGTGAAATCTTGATCGTTTTTCTCCCGAGCAATAGGCCGGTGTAGCATGCCGAAGCTCGTTATATCTTGTGTTGATCGTTATTAATTTATCTTGTTCGATTGATTTTTTGTTCTCATCACCATTTATGTTATTATTCATAATTCTTCGTAATTCGACTCTGATTGATTAGTAATCCTAACAAGTGGTGCCGTCTGTGGGAACGGATTAACCGTTTGTGTTTTACTGATTGTTTTTGTCACAGTAATCATGAACTCTGATCAGTTCGATGTTGGGAAGTTTAACGGGAATAATGATTTTGGATTATGGAGAGTTAAGATGCGTGCATTACTTGTACAACAAGGTGTGATTGAAGCTTTGAAAGGTGCTGATAAGATGAGTACTACTCTAAGTGCTGAAAAAATGCTAAAATTCTGGAGAAGGCACACATATGTATGATTCTGAGACTTGGAGATAAGGTCTTGAGAGAGGTGTCAAAAGAAGACATAGTTGCTGCTTTATGGCTTATGCTGGAGGGTCTTTACATGAACAAATCCAAGGCTAATAGGTTGTATATGAAACAGAAGTTGTATATTCATACAAGATTGTGGAGGACATAAGTTTGGAGAATCATCTTGATATGTCCAACAAGTCACTAGATCATGACTTGGAAATTATTGATGTGCAGATTTCTGACGAATACAGGGCTATAGTGCTGATCAATGCACTGCCCAAGGTGTATGACAACTTGAAAAATGTATTGATCTATGGGAATACCACAAAGTTGTCTCTAGCAGATGTTGTTTCTGCCATTAGATCTAAGTAACTGCATAAGAATGAGAATGCAGTGAGAATTATGGTGAAGGGTTGAATATTAGATACCAAAAGACTCAAAAGCTGAAGAAGAAGTTCAATGAACCCAAGAAATAATTTTAGGCTTCAAAAAACAAATAACATATTGAGTTTAATGAGATGAGAAAGTGTTTACACTGCCACAAGTCTGGTCATCTAAAGAAGGATTGCCCACTCTTCACGAGAAGACCTGAAATTCAAAATAGAACTAACATATTTCATGTATTTGCAGTTAACATAGATGAAGTTGGAGATGCTCATGTCATGTGTGTATCTGAGACACCAAATAAGAGAGATGGATCATGGATTCAAGGTGCACCTTTCACATCTCACCTAACAAGCACTGGTTCACTGACTTGAAACCTACAACTAAAGGCATGGTGGTTTAGGGAATGATGAACCATGCAACATTGAAGGTATTGGGAATATTCACTTAAGGATGAGGAATGGAGACATCAGAATCTTGACAGATGTCAGGTACATTCTTGATCTTAGGAGAAATCTCATATCACTTGGCACTTTAGAGAAGAAAGGGTTTAATTAGTTTCACTCCAATAATGGCATATTATATGTTATGAAGAGAGATGTTATGCTGCAAGGTCCTAGAATTAATAGGTTTTATTATGTTGATTGTGATGTTATATCTGATCATGCTCATCCTATTACTTTTGTTAGTACTAATATACGGCATAAGAGGCTTGGTCACATAAGTCAGGAAGGATTAACAGAGCTACACAAACAAAACTTAATCAAACAAGATAGCCTAGAGAAGCTTCAACTATGTGAAAAGTGCAATTTGGGAAAATCAAAGAAGAATATATAGTTTTCCCATTGCTACTCACAATCATTCTGACTTATGGGGACCTGCTATTGTTGTTTCTCATGGAGGAGGTAGGTATTTCATGAGCTTAATTGATGACTACACTAGAAAGGTATGGGTTTAAATATTAAAGAACAAATCTGATACTTGTGTTACTTTAAAAAACTGGTATACTCTGATGCAAATGGGAAGGTAGAGGTATAAAATAGAGCTATAAAATACCTCGAAACTGACAATGACCTGGAATTTCTTTCAGAGCAATTTAAAAGTTTTTACAGTGAAAATGGATTAGTAGACATCTCACTGTGCTAGGAACACCTTAGAAAAATGGTTTGGCTGAGAGGATGAACATGACTATAATTGATAGAACTAGGTGTATGATGTTTCTTCCAGGTGCACTCAAGCATTTTTGGGCTGAAGCAGTTACCAAAACATGTTTTCTAGTTAACAAGTGTCCTTCATCTACCATTAACTTCAGGACACCTGATCAGTTATGGTATGGGAAGCCCTACAACCATTCGGATCTCAAGATTTTTGGTTGCATGGCATATGCTCAAGATAAACTTCAGCCTAGAGCATTAAAGTGCATTTTTCTGGGTATCCACAAGGTGTTAAAGGCTATAAACTCTGGTGTGTTAAGAAAGGTCAACAGAATTGTGGTGTTTGATGACGAAACCATGACATACAAATCTCAGTACTCTGGTGACAAATCTAAAAGAGAGAAGGAAACTAATTTTGAGGTGGAGTTACCTGAAAACTCTGACCCTGAGCACAAAGAGATTGAAAGAAATGAAAGTGATGAACATCACATACATACACCGGTTCAACATATAGATGAGGTTGCATGTGGAGCTTCTTCTGGTACCTCTCATATGCCAACCCCCAAGAAGAAGACAAGGTGGTAGAAGAAATATGAATGTAGTTGACACATAAACTCTGAGAAGTTTTCAACTACCTAGAGATAGGTACAGAAGAACTCATGAGGCACCTATCAGACTAGGATTTGAAGATATGGTTGCATTTGCATTGAATATTGCTAAAACATTTGAGTATCAAGAGCCCAGGACCTACAATGAGGCTATAACTTGCCACCATATCAGAATCTTGTGAATAGTAAATAGATATTCAAGAGAAAAATTGAAGTATATGAATATGAGTATTTTAGATACAAGGCCAGGTTGGTTGCTAGGGGTTTCACTCAAAGAGAAAGGATTTATTCCAATGAGATTTTCTCTCCTGTAGTCAAACATGATTCTGTTAGAATTTTGATTGATATGGTTGCTCAATTCAACTTGAAACTGCAAAAATTGGATGTTAAAAAAACTTTCTTACCTAGACACCTTGAGGAAACCATATATAAGAGCCAACCTGAAGGATTTATTCTACCTGGAAATGAGAATAAAGTATGTTTGCTAAAGAAATCACTGTATGGACTAAAACGAAGCCCAAGGCAGTGGTACATGAAGTTTGATGACTATGTACTGAAATTGGTTTTGTGAGATCTCTGTATGATTGTTGTGTTTACATTAAGAGGTCTGAGTCTCTTATTCAGGCTTACTTGCTCTTGTATGTTGATGATATGATGATTGTGAGCAAGGAAGCTAGTCAGTTTCCACTGAGATAAGAAAGATCTGGGAGATGCCAAAAGAATTTTGGGCATGGATATATGTTGAAATAGAGCTGAAGGTACTCTACACTTGAGACAGTCTGATTACATCAAGAAGGTGGTGAAAAGATTCAATATACATAAAACTAAATGTATTATAAATCGGGGATCATATTTCAAGTTATTAGAGGAGTTGAGACCTGCATCTATAGCAGAAGAAAAATAATGGAGCCTGTTTCATATGTTAATATTGTGGGGAGCATAATGTATTTAATAATCTGTAGTAGACCTGACATAGCACATGTTATTTCAGTTGCTAGCAGATACATGGAAAATCCTAGAGTCAAGCATTAGGAGGCATTAAAATGGATATTGGGATAACTGAATCGATTTGCTAATCTGGGGATAATGTATAAAAGTGATCATCAAGGAGATAACATTTATCTTCAAGGTTTTGTTGACTCTGACTATGCAGCAAATCTGGATAATAGAAGATCATAAACTGGCCTTCTGCTGTTGCTATTAGCTGGAAGTCTAACCTTCAGTCAGTGGTTGCACTATATACCACTAAAGTTGAATACATGGCAGCTACATAAGCTATTAAGGAAGCTCAATGGTTAAAAGGGATACTTGCAGATTTTTGTTTTGAAGCTAGATAAGATTCCAATTCATTGTGATAGTCAGGGTCCTCTTTGTCTGATGAAACATCGAATGTGTCATGAGAGGACCAAATACGATGTTAGGTTTAATTTTGTCAGTGAGGTCATTAAGAAAAGAGAGATTGAGGTTCAGAAGACTTCTACAAATGAAAATGCTTATGATATGCTTTACTAAAGCATTCCACTCAACAAGTTTAGTTATTGTGTGGAACTTGTTGGTATGTTGAAGGCTTGAGTTGTCTGTGTGATAACCCAAGTGATCAGGTAATGTTCTGGTGATTTTCTTGTGCTATTTGTGTCATAGCATGTTCTTGGAGAAGAACATCATGGTTTCACTATGATATGGGGGGTGGAGTTTTGCTGCAAAGGTGGAGATTGTAAGTTTGGAACTTTGGGGGTTTGTCTGCAAAACTTGGAGACTTGAAGGACATAAATGCAAAGTTGTTATGACTAAAGGCGCTGATTTAATCTGGACCGCAGAATCAAAATGGTTTATTCCTAATCGGACGATTGCTGCTACTCTGGCGGTTATATTAGCGTGTATAAATTAGCTAGCTGCTTTGTTGTGTATTTTACTTCAATTCACTTTTTATTTTCACTGTAATTCAGAATTTGTGAGCGGTTAAGATCGTAGATAGCTTGAATTGAGTTTAGCAGCTTGGATTGTAGAGTTGTGGTGGATTGATTGCAGCTTTGATAGGAGCTCTGTAAGCTTGTACTGTATTCAGTGATTAGTGGAGTCGTAATAGTTTTTCTCCCGAGCAGTATCAATGTTGTGTGCCGAAGCTCGTTATATCTTGTGTTCATCGTTATTACTTTATTTTATTATTTAATTGTGCGTGTTCGACTGATTTTTGTTTCATCGTTATTTATGTTATTATCTCTAATTATTCGTAATTCATTTTAATTGATTACTAATCATAACATAAGCAGAGATAATTGGATCATTAATGTAACAATATTGGAGATTAATCTTTCAATTTGATAACAAATTTTCATGAATGGAACTTTATTTATATATATTCTTAGTAACAAATAAATAAAGACCTAGGGTATTCAATTTGATGACCAAAGACACATTGCCAGACATGTTCCGAAAAATTAGGGCGTTTTGTATGTGAAAAGTTTTAGTACAGTAGTAACAGTTAATCATGTACGTTGTGTATTAGTATGTGTAATGGGTTCATTGAATGTAAAGATGTCAGCTTTAGATTAGATTCGTGCAAGATTAATTGCACATGAATCTAATTGGATCATCTTTGATAAGTGTGATTCACATAGTAAGCCATATAAGTTGTAGACAAAATCAGCACCAAAATGCAGGCCATTCTACATTGTGTAGCCATCGCCTACATACATATTATCGGATATAATTCCATTTCAAACCGCCCTTAAATAATGTAGTTACAGTTACAGTGTTACACATTAAGGAGACGTAATTTGACACAATTTATTAAGTGCTTATATGAACTGTTTAATTTAGAGTTAGAAACTGAAACAATTAATTCCAGTTAAATTTTTGTACAGTTTTTATATATAAAAGAGTACCTAAAATATAATTATTTCTATTCTAATTCTTATCAAACACTACATTAATTTATGTTAAATGCAGTAGTGAAAGACGATGGCAACTTTTGTCGGTAAATATATGAGCAAGTATGATCGATGCTAATTTCAGATTCTTGATACAAGAGCTTTCTGGAATTTCATCGATCAATTATCCCCACCAATAAAGGTAGGCAAAACAGATATTTGTCAATTTAATTTAAAGAAAACAAAAAATAGATAATTTTTAATGAACTTATAGTACTCCATTTATATGTATATGGTCCATAGAACACAAATTTCAAGCATCAAATCTCGAATGTCTCTTACAACTTGCACCGACTACTCAATGCTAACACAATAACACTTCTAATATCGAGCTAGTTAGAAGTTTCTGAGATAATTACTAAAATATAATTGATCAGTTTTCAAGCATATTGTTAACAAATTTGATTCACACTCCCATCTTAATCTTCCTTTTTCCAAAATTAATTCGTGAATCTTCACTCTATACATGCATCCAGGTCATATATTGTAGAAATAATACAATGGTTATTGTGGTGAATGATAAATCTATAATTAACAATTATGGTACATACTTTCTCCATTCGGGTTCATTTTTTGGATCGGACATAAATATTAAGCAAAAAAGTGAATGAAGTATGAGAGAATGTGATAAAGTTGGAAAAATTGTGAATAAAGTTGGCGAGATGGTAATAAAGTATGGAGAAAAGTGAATAAAGTAGGAGAGATGGTATATAAAGTAGAAGATAAAATTTTCATTCAAGGAATGAAAAGATGAAGTTGGCATGGATCAAAATGGAATACATAAACATGAAGCTGGGGCGAAGGGAGTATATAATTATACATGATCACTTTTTTGTAATAAGATATGTTATATCCTTAATATGCCCCCGTTAAATGGATGTTCCCTCGGTAACGGAGGTTTTGGAAAGCAATAGTTGAAATCGTGCTTGAGGGAGAGATTTCATAAGAACATTAGCAAGTAGATCGACAATATCATGAGAGACGCTTAGCAGACACTTTTTAGTGAGATCACGGACAAAATGAATGTTAATGGCTATATGCTTCATGCGAGAGTGAAGTATCGGATCTAGACCAAGTCTTGTAGCAAAGATGTTCTCACAAAGTTGTTTCGGAGGGGTGCGTGATTGAATACCCAAATCACTAAATAGATGTCTGATCCAACAAACCTCCGAGGCAGCAGCGACTAAGGTTCGATATTCCGCCTTTGTAGAAGAACGAGACACTCCTGGTTGTTTCCGAGTGCGCCATGAGATCAGATTCGACCCCAAGAAGATGACATGGGCAGAGGTAGAGCATCCATCGGCAAGACTACCAACAAAATCCGAGTCGCTATATGTTTGAGGGTTTGCGGAGAACAAGATGATGCATAATGCCCTTAAGATATCGGAAGAGTCTCTTAATCTCTCCCTAATCCTATTTTGTGGGTGACACCATGGACTATGCAAGTCGACTAAGTGAGAAGGCAATGTCGGATCGAATCAGTCTGAGGTGTTGAAGCCCTCCGATTGAACGATGGTATTCGGTAGCATTAGCTGGAATAGTGAAGTATGGTGTCGATTTGGGGGCCATGGGCGTGGAGACAAGCTTTGCACCATTCAGAAGGTGTCGGCGAAGGAGATCAATGGTGTATTCATGTTGCGGGAGAAAGAGACCTTCATGACATTTGGCAACCTCAATGCCGAGAAATAAGAAAGAAAGTCAAGATCCTTTAAGGCGAAGTGATGTTCCAAGTGAGTCGTGAGATTGGAGACAAGGGCGGCTAGAGCTAGTGATGATAAGATCATCGATGTAAACAAGGATAAAGAAATGAGTACCGTTTTTGTGAAGCGTGAATTGTGAGGAATCGGCCACCGATTGTTGGAAATCGAATGCATGCAAAGAGCCACGGAGTGAAGGACTACCAACCTACACCATAACCATCATTGTTCACATAAATCTGACTACCTTATTTTCTAGATTAATTTAGTTTATCCTCTTATTAAAAGTAAACTATATTATGGTAATGCCACGAGTTCTCCAGCTTACAAAAAAAATATGCAACTACATGTTAGATTATATCACTATTTCATATTTCAAATATAATACTTCGTCAGTACTTGAATTTATCCAATAACAATATATTTACATACATACGGTACTCATAATCTCAAAATTAGGTTACAATTTATATCAGTGTGCTCTGTATCTACTTAGTTTGTTGTATTCTTCAATAATAACTGCTTAAAAAATAAATTAATCTCTTCACCAATTCAATTCCGTCAAGTTTCATATTTCAATGTCATTGTTGCCTTTCAATTCTGCCATATTTTATTGCTTTTTGATGAATGTTGTGATGATTAACAAATTAAAATACACATTTTCTTGAACCCATTTCTTTTCACCAATATCATATATATGGAACACACATTTTTTGCCTCAGTTTTCAAATTCCTATACATTTTGCCTCAGAGTTGGAATGCAATGATAAATGAACTAAGTTAAAACAATAGTTAGAGAATTAGTTCTATTAAGTTGACATGGCTACCTGTGTATATTTTTTATGAATATTTATCTTATTTCACAAAATGCTCCCCATATTGAAGAGCAACCAGACAGATGGGTGATGAGTTCACAATCTAATATTTTCCTTTTATTTATTATTTGTGCGGTGGTTGTCCATGCGAGGTTGAAAATGTTAGGGAATTCGCAGATTGGTTACTAAAGGTCAGAGATGGTTAAATTGGAGATGCAAATGAAGGAGAAGTCGGTTTCAACTTACATGAAAATATACTTATCCGCGATGCAGATAACCCAATTGTGACAATTGTAAGTAGCACTTATCCTTCCCTAATTGATCATAATGGTGATGGACGTTACTTCCAGGTCCGGGGCTATATTAGCCCCCACCAATGAGGTTGTTCATGAGATTAATGAATATGTCATGTCGTTGTTGCCTGGTGATGCACATGAATTCTTGAGTTCTGACAGTATATGCCCTGACAAGAATGATGTAGTGAATCGTGACAATGTTTATTCCACATAATTTCTTAATACCATTAGGACTTCTAGAATCCCAAACCATTTCATCCGACTAAAAGTCGGTTGCCCTATAATGAAACAAGAATGATCGTGACATACATATGAAACAAGGTCATTGAGGCCAAGATGATAGTAGGAAAGAATGCGGGGAAAAAAAATTATGATAGCTAGAATGGTTTTGACACCATCAAACATAACTAAATTTCCCATCAGGTTCCAAAGAAGACAGTTCCAAATTTTCGTTTACTATGCTATGACTATTAACAAGAGTCAAGGCCAATCCCTAGCACATGTGATTCTCTATCTTCCGAGTCCAGATGCAGCCATAGTCAGCTATATATTGCATTCTCAAGATTTACAAATAAAGCCGGTTTGAATGTCTTGATACTAGACGAAGAGGAGAAATCAACAAACACCACGACCAACGTGGTCTTTAAAGAGGTTTTATGTAATCTTCAAATATAAGTTTGCTTCATCGAATCATTGTTATTTTGTGAGGATTTTCACTACTTAGTTTGTGGGTTTTTTCTTATCTATAAAATTTTTTGACATGTCTTTTCTTATATATATTTTAATTGTTTTTTTATTTTATAAATTAAATTATAAATATTATATTAGATTAAAATTAGACTATTCTAGTAACTATTTAAGGGAGAGTTTACAAAACACGGTGATGCTTGATAGTCGTAAGCAGTGGGATTTGTAGTTGTACTGTGCATGTGAATCAATATTTGGGAAAAGAAGCCTGACTTTTTGTATTTTGCAATTAGATTAATTATTCCAATAATATTAATAGTTGAGAAACAAATGAGACTTGTCGTTTTGTGTATGCTTTGGTGTCATACTTTGATAAAACGACAATCAGTCAATTAAGCAGCTTTTCTTCGATATTGTGAATTTGGACTAAGTTTTCACGAAAATTCATGTCACAAATGGATGACAAATACATTATCAAAATACATAATGTTCAAATATTAATTATTTAGATACTTAGTGGTATAGTGAACTTTTTTAATTAAAATTAAATTATTTTATATATATAAAATATTCATTAATTTGAATAGAGAGATGGCCGCTGCAGCCATATAACACGGATTTATCTGGTAGAACTACGCGGAATCTTGTCTTTTGCAGAAAATGGAATGTTGGGCTGAGGTGTGGATACATGCATACACACGTGTGTTCATGCACAAGTTTCACTATTTTCAAACCAGTTCCAAAATAGCAACCTTGCAATTAGCTAGCTTGGAAATCACATTTTATATAATCTATATAGTGTATGTGTACATTTATATTTCCAACCTCTTAGGTATGTTTAAGGCTATGTACTCTAAAATTGTAATTTTCTAAAATAAATTAAACTTATTAAATTAAATTAAGTGTGATGTAAAATATAATTAAGTAGAGTTAACGGAATAAAATTGAATTAAAGTGAACTGGGGGAGTTTCTAGTTGAGGTGAACATAACCTAATAAAAATACTGAATTTCAACCTTCATGAAAGATAGAAGAAAGTCGTTGGAAATTTTGAATTGGCCACTTGAAAATTGCAATATAGCATAGGATGGAGTAATGTGATTAAGAATGGATCCGAAGTGGATTTGTTGTGCTAGACATCACCATTGTCGAGTTGGACGTGTTCATGTACTAACAAATTAAATATCGACCTTGACTGTAAGGGTTGATGGATGTGTATATCAAACCAGCACTTTCAAAAGTGTGAACTTCGGTAAAACAGAAACTACCAGTGTACCTGAATGAATTGACGGCGGATTTTATCCTAGTATGCAACTATTCGTATTCTAGAACTGGTTGCATAATTTAGATGATGTAAAATAGACCATTGTAATTGTTCTTTCAGAGTATTTATTGTGCACTTAAATTTATTTTAATAAAATATTTCGGTCATTTTAAAAATAATAATAATAACTAAAGCGAGAGGAGTGCTAACATGTTACATGCAGTTTGATACCAAAGACAGTTTATGTTTAGCAACGCTATCATCATATTTAGTAGTTGATCAGATTTTTAAATCAAAATTATATATATGTTGGTCATTTGAAGTGAAACTAGTGAAATGTAATTGTAATTTCGTTCCGTTTCCTTGTGGCTGTTTGGCATGGAATTAAAATCGATTCATTTAATTCGATAAACAGTGATTTGGTTTAAAATACACTTTAAATACCCACATTTTAATTCCATTTCAAATACAATTTCATCAAAATTCATTCAAATACACCCCTAAACTTTATAGCAATAAGCGATCTTAAGATTTTAGACCATGCCTCACCATGTTATTGGCGTGACGACATAATCCATAAAGCTAAAGTTGATTAAAACCCAATATAATCATTAAGCTGATTCATATCTTCCTTGTAAATAAGTGCATTTCATTTAGTCAAACATAAACACATTACTTGATTGATTGTATGTGAATAAATAAATGTATATGCTGGAACAAGACATTTTGACCTAAGTGGTTGTGACACGCTTTTGAAATTCTATTAGGATAAGGATTTGAGGATGGAAGGATTAGAAATCAATTTGAATTAGTTTTTGTTAATTTAAATTATTTATTTTGTATATAAAATAAACCGTTTAAGTTGATAAAAGTCAATTTAAATTGCTTCTTAATCAGCCCCTCATCTCATATTACATACATTACCATTTTTATTCAATTTTGAGACTATGGATAAGTTCAACAAAACATAATATATGTTCAGTTTGACAATTAAAATACTCTTTATAATCGATCATTCTATAGTTACAAATAAGTGGTCGTACAATAATATATTTCATATAAACTTTTAACGTATACTCAATATATTCTATTTGAGCGAGATCATACAGAATATTTGGAATCAAGGATTTCGGGTTCGGGATTAGTAATTCACATTCCAATCATATTCCAAACAATACTCGATTCTTCTTCTTCAAATCCCATCCTAAATTTCTACCAGTATTATTCAAGCTCTAAAAACCATCTTTCTTTGCTTATTAGTGTAGTATAATTGTCTATGTAAGTGTTGACGACATACAAGAATAGCTCCAGCCTATTATTAGGAATTACCATCAATTTTGTTCTCCAAATTATTATGAACCATTGATTTAATCATATTCAATCCCTATAGTTCATCTTATAAATGTAATCTCACTTTAGTTGTTGAGCATCTCCAATGTTTTACGAAAAAACTAATCGTTTAAAAAAAAATCATGTCCATCTTCATCCGAATTGTTTGAAAGAAAAAGTATTTATAGGGACCAAAATTCTGAAATGTAAAGAAGTTGATTACAAAAAAGAAAATAGAAGGACGACTGAATGTGTGATGAAGTTAAAGGTACGGGACTAAAAGAGAAAGGAGAAGGAACACGGAGCCAATCAGATTATAACACATAAGGCGGGAAGTATTTAAGTTATGGGAGCACGGTGTATGCGATCATCAATCCTCGTCACCTTTCGTACATCTTTATGTACGAGCTCATCCATCACCATTGATTAAATTTTGGAGTATTTAAATTATGGGAGCACGGTGTATGCGTCACACCGGATCATCAATCCTCGTCACCTTTTGTACATCTTTATGTACGAGCTCATCCATTACCATTGGTTAAATTTTGGAGCTGAAGATCGATGTGATCTACCGCAATAAATTAGGGTTTCGATGTATTGAAGATTATCGTCCAATCATGTATTTTTAGATTTCTCTTTTTCCTTCAGAAATAGGTCCAATTTGTAGCTATAAATAAACCTTACAATAGAATTCATTGTATCAACTTCTTCTTCATTCAATATAATCTTTTCTTCTTGCTTTTTTGAAATTTCTAACACGAATCAATCATTTAATAAATACAAACTTACAAATACAGTTTGGGCAACGCTTTAATCCCCAAAAAGATTCATGAGGTGTAATGGTATATTATCTTGGTTTTACAATTCATTAATTTTATGTCAAATATTTATTTAGTTGATTTTTATAAAACAATTCAATTATGTTGTATTATGTTCGAACAAATAGAAAATGACCTAAATGGATAGTACTATACTGTTACCAAAACGTGCTTATTGTATTAGAAATTGAAGTGTTAGACACCGAATATGAAGCACATTAATTACCACTAGAATCTGGCGAAACGTGTTACTATGTCACCGACTTCTCAGTTTCAAATAGCTAGCGTGTGTTCATTTTTGTATCATTCAACGCGAACTAATCAATCAAATAGATGTATATATCCAAATCGTATCTTCCTTCCCTTGATCCTTCATGACGCAATCACCAACTAATCATTAACTGAAACCAAATTAAATCTTATCGTTAAAATGTTTATAGCGGAGTGGCAAACTGAAAGACCCGTCATCACAAAATTACGTATTTGATTCTTTAAAATAAGTGATTTATTCCACTACATATTATAATTGTAATATCGTATCTCAAAAAAATATCACATTAAATTAGTTTTCTTCCATTTTCTGAAAAGAAGGTAAAATTCATAAACTTGTTAATGCTATAGTCCAAAATAGTCACACTTTATTTATATAGAAATTAAGGAGTAAATTGAAACTGATATACGTCATTAACATCGAAAATATTAAAATTTATTTATTAATATTACATTAAATTATATTTATACTTGAAAATAATAATCAGGCCCAGTCTCCCCGGAGCCTCTCAATAAGACTGGTCGCTTCCAAAACTTGATGAAAACCGAATTGTTTCGATAATTTGTTGTTACTTTGTCATAAATGAGAGCGTACACCCTGATAACATTTTGAAATAGCAAAGTGATGGGATTCTTTTGTCAATTACGAGTTGGATGATAATGTGTTATACCAACATCAATCAAACCACCCACGGAAGAATATGAAGCTCTAGATTCATTTCCCTACATTTGATCTAACGTTGGAAAGACTTTATCCTTTCGGAGAAGAAAAAATCAATGAGATTATGACATCGTTTTGTGATAAGATCATACTATAAACTGTTTGTATTTACACATTTGAATTGCTCTTTTGAAGTAGGGATAAAGTAATATCATATTCTCTAACAAATAATGAGAAACGAAATATAAAAACGTAATGTGTTGATTTATAAATTCTATTTTTTAAAAATAAAGTCTATATGTAAATTAAGTAATGCTGATGAAAAATCTGAAATGGAGGTCAATTTAAGGGTCCTTAATATATGTAATTTTTCCTAACTATTATATGGAGATGGTGGTCTTGGTAGACTTATTCGAGAGTACTAAACTAGCTTGTAACTCGGTAAGGTGATAATCTACTTATAATAAATTATTATTTTTTTTGAACCAACTTATTCAAAGTAGTATAATACTACAATACATGGTAAGTGGAGATCTTCTAATTGATACCCAATTTGATAATTTTCAGTAGAAATTGTGATACATATTTGAAAAAAATCCGCCGCAATATTTGAGCGCGTGGACACGTGATATCACGAATATTCTGACTCTTTGATTTCATTCTCCTTGAAAATCTTGTCTCTTCTCTCGAAAGTACGACAATGCAACAGGCAAAAGCCATGTCTCTGACACCAACAGCCGCCGTATTCCAACCACCCACCACCACCTCAATCCGTCAACGACTCCCCGTCATCAAATCCTCAAAACCCATCTCAGCCAACCTCCAATCTTCCACCACAAAACCCAGTAACTGGACCATCGAGAGCTAGAAATCCAAGAAAGCCTTAAGTGTTCTCAAGATTTACTACAAATTTCAAATGTAGTTCTGAAGCTGATATATGTAATCTTTAGTGTTATTAATTTCAATTATAAAGTGTTGAAGTTTGGAAGGAGTGGAGAATAACTTGGAGAACTTGTTTATGCCTAATGTTAAATGTCTTGACACTTTGTTTATCAAATGTCTGAGTTAGAAATTATGTAATAATTATGATCTTTCTCCACGTGGATCTGCAAGGCTGTTCTAGAGACATTTCACACTAAGTTATTATGTTCGGGGAGATGATCTCTATCAAATGATTGCTTGCGGTAAAGATTAGTTTTTGAAGTTTGATTGTTACGGTTGGACCTTATAGAATCATAAACACTAAATTTACCATGGGGAGGAAGTATATGAACATGTCGAGTTTGTTACATACTCAGGGACATGGACATTTTCTTTGATATCACGCAACAAAAACACTTATAAGTCAATTTTTAAAGAGTCATACGAGAGTGATGTCTGATAAGAATGGTATTGGTATAGCTTGGTGCAACATTATAGCTTGGTAGCAGAGAAATCTTTTATAGTAAATGGTGCTAATTAAAGACCAGTAGAAGATTTGGACCCGTATTACCTCACCATAAATGATGTAAATTAGTAAATGGTAGAAATATGATGTAAATGTAAATAGAATAAATTAAGACCGGAAGAAAATTTGCACCCGTATTACTATTCATATTTTTTTTTTGCTAAATAGAGAAATATATTAGGCTTAATAGCCAGTGTGAGGACTCAAAATCAGGATTACAGATGTTGGTGGAGTAAGCCTGAACTTTTCATCAACATCAGAATGATAGCCTAACGAAGCTAAATGATCGGTACACAAATTTACCTTCATATCTACTTCTTTTATATCGATATCCAAGGCATATGCAAAAGTACCTTGCACTGGTTCACGATGGTTGATAACTCATCAGGTGGGTGATCTAGATCGGAGACCCACCCAAAAACGATACCTTGTGTATTCGCCTGTCGCAAGCAAGTTCCATGCCTCTTGTCATGCTCCGTAACTATGTCTCATTAACTGTAGAAGCAGCCTCATTATGAGTAGTACTATTCATTACTTATGTCAATATATCTTAATTTTACTGAAAGGACCTATCATTATCAAAACATTATGGAAAGAGTACATTACGCATCACATGCATAGCGTGTGACGCAAATTCTAGTAATAAATAGTTAGATAACCTAACTAATTAAATTGAGATTTTCATCGGATAATTCTCTGTGCTACTAGTACATCATAAAAATACAGGTATAGTAGTTAATTTTGGAAAAAGCTGTGGAGTCCAAATTATGCTTCAAGCAATCAGCTGTGTCCGCTATCCGCACATTTAGGCAGGGGCAGCCCGGCCTAATAAACAG